>JAABKJ010003978.1:0-25045 GCA_011634705.1 Andricus grossulariae
TTTTCTGGTAGAAAATTAATTTTCTCGCTTGAAAATTTATCTTTTCGGTTAAAAATTCAACTGCTTAGTTGAAAGTTGAACTTGATTATAAAAAATTAATTTTGTTGGTCGAAGATTTTCGCGTCTAATTGAAAATGGTTTGGTCAAAAATTTAAATATTTTGTTAAGATTTCGATTTATTTTTGGCTAAAAATTAATGTTTCTAACGAATAACTAAATAATTTCATTTTTGGTGGAAATTTGTCTTTTTGAGTTGAAAATTCATTTTTTTTTTATTTTCCTCTTTTTGGTAGAAAATTAGGATTCTTGCTTGGAAAATTATCGGTTCGCCCGAAAATTAAACTATTTTGGAGCAAAATCAACTATTTGATTAAAGTTTTATATATTTTGTTAAAAAATTAATCATCTTTAGAAGAAAATTTATCTTCTTGTATGAAAACTCATATTTTTGGTTGAAAATTGAACTATTTCGTTGACATTTTTTAATATTTTTTCGAGAATTAATTTTATTAACTGCAAGTTTAACCAGTATACTTTTTAATTTGAATGTATCTTGTTTAGTCTCGAATCTCGTTTTTAGTCCCGAATCTCGTTTATAGTCTCGAATCTCGTTTTGAGTCTTGAATCTCGTTTTGAGTCTCGAATCTCGTTTCAAGCCTCGAAACTAGTCTTGAGTCTCGAATCTTGTGTTGAGTCTCGAATCTCGGTTTCAGTCTCGAAGCGCGTCTTGACTCTCGAATCTCGTCTTGAGTCTCGAATCTCGTGTCGAGCCTCGAATCTCGTTTGGAACCTCGAATCTCGTTTTTAGTCTCGAATCTCGTCTTCAGTCTCGAATCTCGTGCATAGTCTCGAATCTCGTTTTGAGTCTCGAATCTCGTTTTTAGTCTCGAATCTATTTTTTAGTTTAGAATCTCGTTCTGAGTCTCGAATCTCGTTTTTAATCTCGAATATCGTTTGTAGTCTCAAGTCTCAAGTCTCGAATTTCATACAAAATTGCAAGGAACGGACACTTGACCGAAACTACAAGGGCTTCTGCATGAGGCTGCAAAACTCTTAAAAGGTTTAGTTGAAAGTTTAACTCCTTTATTGAAAATTCACTGTATGGTTGTAAATGCAACATTTTAGATTAAAATTCTTGCCTTTGGATGAAAATTCAACCATTTTGTTGAAAAATTCTTCTGTTTTAATTATAAATTGATTCTTAACTTAAAATATAGCTATTCCAGTTGAAGATTCATTTTAATTGAAAATCTATTTTGTTGAAAAATCTTTTTTTTTTGTAAATAGTCAAGTTTTTTATTCAAAAATGTACATAATGCACATAATCTCGTCTTGAGTCTCGTCTTAAGTCTCCTCTCGAATCTTGTCTCTAGACTTTCTTAAATCTCGTCTCGAATCTCGAATCTCGTTTTGAGTCTCGACTCTCGTTTTGAGGCTCGAATCTCGTTTTTAGTCTCAAATATCGTTTTGAGTCTTGAATCTCTTTTTGAGTCTCGAATCTCGCCTTGAGTCTTGAATCTCGATTTGAGTCTTAAATGTCGAATTGAGTCTCGAATCTCGTTTTAAGTCTTGAATCTCGTTTAGACTCTCGAATCTCGTTTTGACTCTCGAATTTCTTTTGAAGTCTCGAATCTCGTTTTGAGTCTTGAATCTCGTTTTGAGCCTGAAATCTCGTTTTGAGTCTTGAATTTATTTTTGAGTCTTGAATCTCGATTTGAGAGATTTTCAAGTTGGAAATTCAAGTATGTGGCTGCAAATTGAGGCTTTTTATTTTCAAATTCAGTTATTTTGTTCAAAATTAATCTTATTCGGTAAAAAATAGTTCTTCTGCGTTAAAAATTAATGCTTTTTATTACAAATTGAACTATTCGGTGTAAAGTTCATCTGTTTTTTGAAAAATTCATAATTTCATTAAAAAGTTATTGAAAAGTTAATTAAAAGTTATAATTTGAAATAATCCACTTGCGCTGGCCTACATTTTTAGGAGTTGTTTCCCCGTCGAATAAAGTAAAGTCATTAAAATTGAAATACAAAGTTCCATCACTCTTCACGCTAATTTCTCTCTGCCTTTCATCAGCTACAAAACAGACTGAAAGTTCAAAAAACGTCCAAATCTGCAAATCACACAGTGGGATAAAAATCAAAAAAAGTATCAAAGTCTAGAAAGAGGCTGAAAGTCTAAAATAGGCTAAAAGTGTAAGGAAGAGAAAAAAATCTGTAGAAATTCTCGATAAATGCAGATTTTAATGACTCAGCTGATTTTGATACACTTACTTCTGGCACTTTCTCGTAGTGAAGTCCATCTGGTTGAGAGTTATTTCTAGTGACTGTCCACATTGACAAGTGTTCTCCTGACCACAGACTCTCTGTCGGCTTCAGGGACAGATTGAAATTTTTCCCGAAAGCCTTGAGGTGCACTTCCTGTTTTGCATCCGGACTTCTCTTGTGCACCGAATGTAATACTGGTACGACTTCGTATATTGGTACTGAAATTCAAATTATAAATGAAATCTGACTTGAGGCTCATAAATTTCGAAAGACAATAATTATGTAAATTAGACATCCTCAAGATGCCCCTGGATGCTTGCATTTTTGAGAAATGTAATTGCAACCGATCCAAAGAAACGGAATCTGAATTGCATAAATCAGCTTCCGGGAAAATAAATATTTTATGACTCGAAATTTTTCTTACGTGAATTATATTGTCAATTAAGAATAAGAATGGTAAACAAATTTGACAACAAAGACTTTTTACAATTTAAATGAGAGCTTTCGTTATTGCAAGTAGAAAAGGTGAATACGAGTCAGACAATATTAGAAACCGAATAATGACTTTGAAAAAAAATTTTGTCATGTAATTTGTAAATTAATATTAATACCAAATTGTCTTAGTTCATAGTATCTATTATCTAAAATAAAATAAAAGCAAGGACAATATTTTTTATAGTTGATGAAAATTTATCTTTTGAAAATAACGCTAATATACCCTATAATTGTTCAATTTTAGACGAAAAATACTAACATAAATCAAAAAAATTGTTCAAGATTAAAAATCTTCTTTAAAGCCTAATGTTTTTGTTTATGGTAATCGATTTCGGGTTAAGAATGTTAATACATAACCTGAGATTGTCCAACCATTTTTTATCTTCTTTGAAAAAAAAAACGATTTCCGGTGTAAAATGCCAATATAACTTGAAATTTTTTAAAAGTTCTGAATTTTCTTTAAAATCTAATAATTTTTCAATAAAAATGTCAATTTTCGATAAAAGAACACTAACACAATCCGAAATTGTTCAAAATTTTTAATTTTATTATTTTAAACAAAAATCACTGGATTTAAATCTAATAATTTTTATTGAAAAATACCAATGTCAGGTGAAACACACCAACTTAACCTCACGTTGTTAAAAAATTGTAAACATTTGTTGTAATCTAATAATTTTTTCTTAAAAATTCCAATTTTCGACGAGAACAACTAACATAACATAACAAAAAAATGGTTTCAATTTGTAAATCTTCTTTTAAACCTACTGTTTTTTTTATTGAAATAACCTATTTTTGTGAAAATTGTTAACATAACTTTAAATTGTTCCCGAATTTGTATTCTTCCTAAAATCAAATGCTTTTTTTACTGAAAATAAAGATTTCCTGTGTAGAAAACCAACAGAACCTGAAATATTAAAAAAAAATGAAATCTTATTTGAAATCTAATAATTTTTTCATAAAAATTTCAATTTTCGAGAATAACAACAATGCTTGTAAATTTTGTTATTTTGAACAAAAATAATTGGATTTAAATATAATGATTTTTATTTTAAAATATCCATTTCAGGTAAAAGACCAACATAACCTAAAATTGTTAAAAAATTGTAAGTATTCTTTGAAATGTAATAATTTTGTATTAAAAATACAAATTTTTGAACAGAAAAACTAATATAAAATAACCAAGAATAGTTCCAAATTTTAAACCTTTTTTTTAATTTAATGTTTTTTTTTATTAAACTAACCGATTTTCGGTGAAAATTAACATAACCTTACATTGATCGAAGATTTTTATTCTTTTTGAAATCAAATTATAAAAAATTTTGTTTCAAAATATATTTTTTTGACGTGAAACTCCAAGGTAACCTAAAATTGCTAAAAAATTATGAACCATCTTTGAAATTTAATAATTTTTCTACAAAAATTTCAATTTTCGACTATAATAAGAATGCTTGTAAATTTCATTATTTTAAACAAAAATAATTAGATATAAATCTAATGATTTTTATTTTAAAACACCAATTTCAGGTAAAACACCAACATAACATAAAATTGTTAAAAAATTGTAAATATTCTTTGAACTCCAACGTAACCTAAAATTGTTGAAAAATTATGAATCATCTTTGAAATCTGATAATTTTTTAACGAAAATGACAAAGTTTGTGAATTTTATTATTTTACATAAAAATCTTTGTATTTAAATCTAATAATACTTGTTAAAAAATAAAATTTTCTGGTGGAAACCCCTAACATAACCTAAAAATGTTGCACATGTGTAAATCTTCAAAATTTAATGATTTTTCTTTTAAAATAACTAATTTTTCATGAAAAATGTTAATAAAACCAGAAACTGTTCAATAATTGCAAATCTTCGAACTGTAATGATTGTTATTTTAAAATACAAATTTTTTGCGGAGAAATCTAACATAACTTGAAATCGTTTAATTTTTTAAATCATTTAAATCTTTTTTTCAATAAAAAATATTGTTAAAAATTGCCAAAATATTCTAACTCTTGTTCAAATTACAATAATTTCAAAAATATGAATCTTTGGTGTAAAACGTTAACATGACCTGAAATTGTTACAAAATTATGGACTGTTAAAATCTAATAATTTTCGTTCAAAAAATTTAATTTTCAGTCAAAACAATAACAAAATGGAAAAACGGTGTGAAAAACTAACACAGTATAGATTTTCTGGAAATTTTGAGTCCTCTTTGAAACTTTTTGATTCCATATTGAAATTCTTTTTTGAAAAATACCAATTAACAAAAAAAAGCACTGATATAAAACACGTATAATATTTTTAATAATTTATTAGAATATTTTGAAGTTTATTATTTATTTATTTAATCATTATTGTTTTTTATTTATTATTATTTTTTATCAAAACAGGCTATTAGGTAACTTTTTACTCTTACATTAGATTGTGTCACAATAGAATTTTTACTTTCTGTATTACATATATAATATTATATAATATTTATTATATTATCTTTTATGATTTCTTTTTTCTGAATTATTTCTGATGATTTTGACAATTATCGTATTTCACTTGTATAAATTTATAATTCTTTATGATTTCTAATTAGATGCATTTCTCAGAATTTAAAACATTATGGACTCAATAACATACAATAGTGAATTATATTATTTAATAAAGAAATAAGCCTTATTTAGAAAAACCGGATGTACTTACGGAATCACTGAATAGAAATTTAAAAAAAAATGAACAAAAATTTGCATCCAATACAATAAACAAATATCTATGCCTACATGAATTTTTTCTAAAGTTATGGGACCACTTTGAAGTTTAAATTATTTAAATTGAATATAAATTAATTTTACATCGACTCCAACCTGAAATAATCTACAGATATTTTATGATGCTCTGATCCATTTAAAATTTTGAATCCAGTTTTATGTAACTGATCTTTCATAAATATATATCAATCGAGAATAATTTCATATAAGTCTCAAAATAGACGCTTCAGAAGAAAAAGTATGGCAAAACCGCTTCTTTCGATGGAAAAATAAAAATATTGATTCTGGGAAGACTCGAATATTTTGTTAATCACTTTGTTACTTGCTTGTTTATGATTCTGATTTGTCAGATTTCTTTTTTTACACGTTTGCTTTATAGAACGAATCGCAAAAAATAATATAAAACTGATGAAAAAGTATCTGAACTGGTTCCTTTACTGAAAATAAAACACAAAACAAAAATTAATCTATGATTCCAAATAATTCTGATATGGAAAATAAATTAAAATACATTCTGAGAGGAAAGGAAGCCACTTTAAAATAATGTAAATGTATCAAAGTTAAAAAATTTGATATAGAAATCATAAGAAATTTTGTAATTGATAATTATTCATGTTAAAAAATACTATTTATTGAATGAAAAAATTATTAATATATTTCTTTAAATCATGAAGATTCTTGAAAATTTTCTGGAATAGATTCTCCACATCACAAATTTAAAATTTCGATTTTGTAATTTTTAAAAAGAAGTAATAAAATAATCGAAAATTCAGAAGAGGAAATGATTATGAAAAGAAAAGAATCATTCTGGATTATTGGAAAATCCGTGAAAAAGATTCAATATTATTCAGATTATTCTTATTGTTTTTTAAATAAAAAAAGTAGAAAATTTTTGTGAATTTTCAAATTTTGGTTTGTTTTAATGGTAAGAAATATTATGTTAACAAATTTGCAGTAACATTTTTTAACAGCCTTTATTTAAGTTAAATAGAAAAATAAATAAAAATATACTTACTGAAAAGTTTCCCTAAAATGAAAATTAACGAAATTTTTAAACACAAATTTCAAAAATTCCGCAATTTTCAATTCCCTGAATTAATAAATTCTCGAAACAGACATTTTTTGAACATTGAAAATTCCCGAAAAAAAATAAAACACCAAAAAAGTTCATTCCCGAAATTTTCAAATCAGAATTTTGAAATTCGAAAAATTTGATATTTCCGAAATTCAAGACTCCGCAAAAATAATGTTGACATAAATTTACCGTAATAGCAAACACTGAAATGCGAAATTTTAAAAATTTCGAATAAACAAAATCCAAAAAAAAATACCGAAAATGTTTATTAACGAAAGTGAAAGTTAACAAAAATTGCATAATTAGGATATTTTACATTACCAAAATTATTGAATTACCGGAACTATTTAATTCCCGGAATTATATTATTACTGAAATTTTCAAACCCAAATTTTCAAAATCCCGCAATTTGCATTGTCGAAATTATTAAATTACAGAAATTTAAAAAAATTAAATTCCCCCCCCCCCAAAAAAAAAGAAAACTACCGAAAATATTTATTTCGGAAATTTTCAAACTTAAACAAATTTCCGAAATTTCATATTCCCAAAATTTTAGATTCTCGAAATGAGTACACTTGATACTATAAATACTCCATATAAAATAAAAAATCATTGCAAACGAAAAAACAGAAACTATACTTTTTTTGAAGGAGTTTGAAATTTTCGTCGATTTACTATTTTCGGGAATATGATAATTTTGGGAATTTTCTTATAAAATAAAAATTTTTTGTAGTTTTATTTCCATTAAAGAATCTGAAATTGCGGCAATTTCTATCTTTCGGAAAATTTCTATTTCGGTAAATTTTTTTCTCTGCATTTTTCCACATTCGGGGAAATTATGTCATATTTTCGAGAATTCAAAAATTCGATCATTTTCATTTTTCGAAAAATTTCTGTTTCGGTAATTTTTTTTCTCGGTATGTTTCCAGATTCCGGAATTTAAAGTTTCCGCAAAATTATGTCATTCCCCCAAAATTAGAAAATTACTGAATGTTGCCATTTTTGTAATTTTTCTAATTTTAAATTTCTGAATTTTTCTACTTTCTTCAACACTTTTGGAATATTTCAATTTCGTTAATAAATAATTTTGGTTTGTTTCATTTCATTAAAAACTTTTAAACTTAAAAAAACAATGGCCTTACATAGAATTTTTCAAAAATGTACAGAAACATGTTTTTTGGACTGATGCGAACCTGAAATTTCTTCAGCTTGAACCAAAGAAACATATTATTATTTTTCATTTATGGGACAAATTTTTTACAATGGTGTTTATAACGTTCCAAAATCATCAAAAAAATCATATGAAATCCCAAAAATCCTAAATCACGACAAAAGTTTTTTTTCGAAAAATCAAAATGATAAAATGTTTCTTTGGTTCAAGCTGAATTTTCAGGTTCGACATATACAACTTTTTTCAAAATGTATGCATATGACTCAATCAAAAAAAAATATATATATATACTTTTTGCACATTTAAGAAAAAGGTTGATTATTCATAATTATAATATCCTCTCTGTTCAGTGCTAAAAAATTTTTTTCTCAAATATTCAAATTTTTTCTTAAATTTTAACTTCAAATATTATTAAAACATATAAAATCACTCAAAATCACATAATTTATTTTAATTATCTTTGAATTTATTATAAGCTATAAAAATACATAGGTATTTTAAAAAATCCCTTACATATTTTAAAAACCGTTGAAATTATATAGATTTCCATAGAAACGTAATATGATAAAATCTTTTTAAAATTATTTCTATCTTTCAAATTATTTTCAAATCACAAAAATTATATTAAATTCTTTAAATTTATTCAAAATTTATTTGCATTTTCGTAAAATATTTTGAAATCATTTATTTATATTTATTAAAATAGTAAGGTAAATATATTACAGTATCTTCAAAATCGTAAATTATCACTTTAAATTATTTGAACCTTCAAGCTCTCTTAAACTCCATTGAAATACCTTGTAATTTCTTAAAACCTATGTAAATTCGTTGAAATCACATAAAATCACTTATTAGGGTTAAAGAAATATTTTCATGTTATAAAACAATTAGATAAAAAAATAAAAATTTACTTTCATAATTTTAGAAACATAATTGATATAATTTCATAATACTGAAACAGATATTACATTATTTAAATATTTACCAATTATTCAATATATTTAAATGAATTTTGAAATATTCGAAGGTATCTTAAATTACATTAAAGAATTAAAATCAAAATCAAACTATTTTAATACTAATTGAGTTATTTCGAAAAAATTTAAATATTGATAGAGATTTCAGACTTTGAAAAATGCTAATAAATTATTCACATTGTTATATTACATTTCAAGTTGATTTGATTAAATTAATCACAAAATCGTTTTATTTCATGAAATTATGTTGAAGTATATTGAAAATACTTCAAATTTTGTTCAATATTCTAACATCCTTTTGAACTTTCTTAAACTACTTGAAATATCTTCTAACATATAAAGCTTCATTATAACTTAATTATTTCTTTATTATTATAATTACTTAAAATCTATCTCAATTTAGGAAAACTGGATCTGATGATGATCAGTGCTGCCTCAAAAGTGACAAGTTTGAAACATGAAAAAAGACTTAAAAATCATCGATACAATGATTTTATGACAACCCACTTTTTTTACGATAATGATAATTTTAATATTTTAATTATGATTAATGGTGTATTGCAGCGCAGCGGATCCCAATACCGTTTCAGTTTTAAACATATGCATCATTCATACACAATTATTATTAATATATCTATATAAACTTAGAATATAAATTATGAAAACATTACCGTTTCTCAATTAAAACTCAAAAACCAGCAGAAAGTATTAAAAAAATTATTAAATTATGTTTCCATAGCAATTCATCGCTACTCATTAAATTAGTAAGTCGGCACTACTAAGCATATTAGTAGAACACCCTTACTAATTCATATAGTAACATAAATCTTGCCATTTCATTTAGTAGAAACTGATAAAATTACTAATTAACCAGTTAGATACAATGCTAAATTCCATTAGTAAAATTTCTACTAATTCGGATTTAGAGAGTATATATGTTCAGAAAACCTTTTTTGGCTACTCTGTAAAATTTCATTTCTGGTCCTCACCCAATTTTCATTCTCATATGTCTCAAAATTCAAAATTAATCCGACCCAGGCGGAAAAATTATGTATAGTTTATACATGGTGTGAACTATTAATATTCATTTGGTTTATACATTTTTTGTATAAAACATATGAATACGATATATAATATTTCACACTATATATAAACTATATAAAATTTTCCACCTGGGCGACTTGAAATAACACCAACATTAATACTCCCAGCATCTGAAGAAAGGCAGTCTTTTAAAAATAAATTAACCGATTCCATGATATAAACTGGTTATCAAAAAAAAAATAATAATAATTAAAAAAAAGAAAAAAAAAGTAGCGATATCGATACACGTGCTTGACCCGATATCCAGTCGCAGACGTGTGTGCGCTAATCTTTTGGCAGACTACGTGAGTTCAAGAGGAAGACATGGTGAGGTCACATATGCTACGGAATAGCGCACCCATCCGGAGAAGCTTTGCTTTGTCGTATACATATGGGACTTTAAATATTCATGAAAAATGATTCACAGCGATAAATAAGGATTTAAAAACGTTTCTCAGGCATGAAAAATATATGTCCGTGGACCAGCGAAGCCCATCATTCTACTCTGAATCATTTAGTTTTAGTCGATGACCCCAGCACTCTGTCTTCCTCTCTCTCGCTGGGTTAGGCACCAATGACTTTTGATGAATTAATAAGCGGTTAAGTTAAGGCACAAAAAGAAGGAAATAACCAGGTGGGCATCCAAGGGATTGAATAGGTAAACAGAAAGAGAGGAAAAGGAAGGATTAAAAAAATCAGCGCCTCAACGTCTGCAGTGGTGATAAACAGTTTTTTTTACTTTTCATTACCGGATTCGTGGCCCGTCTGGAACACCGACAGCATCTCCTCCCTGGTCATATGTTCGTGGATCTGAAACATCAATTATTTCACTGGTCAAATAAAATTCCGATCCAACGGGAATTGCTGAAAAAAAAGGAAAAAAGGTTTTATTCATCTTTGAAGATGCAAAAAAATATGTTTAGGGTTCACACCGGCCAGCGAAAGTGTTCTTCATTAATGTCTACTTTAGTACCACTTAGTCGGAAATCACTCGAAAGCATTTCATTGAGTTTCAGAATGTTTGGCAAATTCTAAGATTCCAAGTCAGAATATATTGAACCAACAAAAGTTAAATTTTCAACAACAACAAAACTTTCAAGAAGATAGTTGAATTTGTAACCATATAGCTGAATTTTTCACTTACAAAGATAAATTTTCAACCAAGAAGAAAAATTATCTACTGAGAGACAAATTTACAACAATATAGATTAATTTTAAACCAAATAGTTGAATTTTTAACTATGAAAAGAAACAGAATTTCTAACCAGTTGAGTTTTGTTTTGAATGGAGTCGGTAATTAAATATAAACACAAAAAAAGTTTTCAAAATAGTAATGAACTAAGCCTATTTTTTTGATTAATCCTAAATTGAAGCTGATTTTTCATCCTGAAACAGGACATCGTTTATTACAACAAAAATTTTTTTTTCTGTAGCCATATGAAGTTTATAAAATTTCTCAATCTGACTAAGAACACAGTATTGACTTTTTATGATTTGTAAGTTTTCAGTTTTGTCTATTAGATCCGTAGTTAAATATTATCACGAAAATATTCTCCAAAATAGTGATTAACTAAGCCTATTTTTTGGTTTGAATTTAAATTCAAGTCGATTTTTTATACTAAAACAAGACTTGCTTTCTTACAGCAAAACATTCAAAAATAAATTTAAAACAAAGAAAGAAGAATGAAGAAAGAAGATAATTAAAAAATGAAGATAAAGAAGAAGAATTAACTTTTGAGATAAATTTTCAAACTAAAGTTAAATTTTCAACAACAAAAAAACTTTCAAAAATTAGCTGAATCCTCAACCAAATAAATCATTTTCAACGAAGATTAATTTTCTAACCAAAAAGATGATTTTCCAACCAAATAGTTTAGTTTTGAAGCTGAAAAGTCGAATGTTTTAAGACAAAATTAACTTTTAAATCGGAACTTTCAACTGAACAACAAAATAATTTTCGTACTAAAACTGGAATCGTCAATTTTTCAGTTTGAAAAATTCATTTTTAAGAAATAATAACGAATTGTCACCCAGTTTAATTTGACCAAAAATATGAATTTACAACAACAAAAATTAATTTTCTGTCCAAAAAGATAAATTTCCAACAAAATAGTCGAATTTTCAACCCGAAAAATGATTTTTCAACAAAAAGGTTAATTTTTTAGCAAATTGTTTACTTTTCCACAAAATTATTGAATTGACAATTCAAAATGACGCATTTTTTAAATTGTTCAATTTTGAAGCCAAAAAGACAAATCATGTACAGAAGAGTTTAATTTTTTTCCCGAAAATATGATTTTTCAAAAAAAGTTAATTTTTTACCAAATAGTTTAATTTCTCAAAAAAAAGTTGCTTTTTTTTACCGAAATAGTTTAATATTTATCACAAACTATGAGATATTAACAAAAATGTTAATTTACCAAGACATTGTTTGATTTTTCATTAAAAATATCAATTATTAAACCAAAAATGCAATTGTTATATTTTCAGTTAGAAATTAATTCTCCACAAATTTTCTACCAAATTGTTGAATTTTTAAGTCAAGAAGACAAATTTTATACAAAACATGAATTTTTAACAAGGAAGTTAATTTTCAATCAAATAGTCCAATTTTCGACCAGAAAATATCAATTCCTAAGTAAAAATATCAATTTTTCATGAAAATATCAATTATTTAACCAAAAATGGAATAGTTAGATTTTAGTTAAAAATTAATTCTCAACAAATTTTCTACCAAACTGTTGCATTTTTAAGTCAAAAAGACAAATTTTCTACAAAACATATGAATTTTCAACAAAAAGGTTAATTTTCAACCAAGTAGTTGAATTTTCAACAAAATAGGTAAATTGCAACTTAAAAAAATTAATTTGAAATCAAACAGCGAATTTTCAACAGAATAGTTCAATTTTCATCCAAAGAGATGAAATTTCAACTAAAATTATGAATCTTTACCAAAAGAATAAATTTGCTACCAAAAAGTTTAGCATTAAATAGTTGATTTTCTAACCAAGAATGTGATTTTTCAACCAGGAAGATTGAATTTTCTACCAAAAACGACAACTTATAACAATTTAATCTGAGAATTTAGAATGGAAAATTTATAAAAGTAAATTGTGGGTATATAAAATTGAAAGAATATGGAATATGTTAATTTCATTAAAACATAAAAGTAAATTCAGATTTAAATATAGTAATTAACTCATTCCCAGTCGCCATAAGAACATTTTAATCTACTCTACAAGGTGCTTAAACCATCTACGACATAAATTTGCATGTTAATGGTTTCGGTTTATATTAGGACTTTCTTGTTTATATATATATACAAGATAAATACATTTTTTTCGAAACACTCACATTTTACCGCAACATTATTTGCAAATAAAATAGTAAGCGATGTTATGGAAATTTGAAACGACACATAAATTATGGGAAAATGAACAATCAATTGAGCAGTGTACGTTTTTTAAATACAAATTCGAATCTATTTTAATGGTCAATATTTGACCAATACTATTTTTCAAGACTTCGATTTTTAATTTTCATTCAAAACTGAACAATTTGAAACTCAATTGTTTTTTGAGACTGAAAGTATTGAATGTTGCTAGAACCTTATCCTCAGTTTTGTGGGGAATCCTATGCTTATTATTTAGATTTATAAACTAAATTTGAATGAAATTATTTATAATAATTATTGGCAAGTACCGTCAAATGGGTTATTTCAAACATATGGGGAAAATTCGGACATTCCGAAATTGATGGTTTAAATTACTTAACGTTGGTGGTACTAACAAGCATCTAGAATCAGTTAAGGCTTGAACTAATTCCAGATTCTTGGAACAGTTTTGAGTAATTTATCCTATCAATTCAGGGAATCAAAAGCTGTCTCGATTTGCCCCATATGTCCAGAATTACCCCGTTTGACGATGAATGATTTGTTTAGCTTCCGAATATTCATTGTTTCTTCACGTTTTTCAAGTCTAATAGAGATATGAATCAGTGTAAATCAAATGTGTAGATTAGGGTTTTGCGGAAAGCACTTTGTCGCTTGTTTGATTTCACTTTGGAAACAATACCCAGCTCCTAAAGCAACCTATTACTTCAACTGGTTTCGCCAATATAACGTACGCGAAGGAAGTGCAGTTACACGATTCGCGGCCATTATGAAGGCATTGACCAACAGTCTCTGAGAAAGTTTCGACACTGAGATGCCCGTGTATCCGATTTACACTCTGCTCTGACAATCTTAACAATTCTACAGTTACGTGGCAAAATCACTCTTTTCTTGTCTTGTCTTGACTTGTCTTGTCTTTAGGAAGCCCCACAAACCTGATTATACAAGTATCTAAACTTACTTAACTTACTTTTACACTAGAATCGTGCAGACGTTAAATTAGCATTTACCCAATCCTTTATTTTCCAATTCTCAATATTTGCATCAACAAGAATATGCTAGACAAATTTTTATCTAGACAAATACATTTAAATTACCGGCCTGAATCGTCAGACCATGTTCAAAACATCCCTGTAGTTTTTTGTGGTTATCTCAGTATTAAATTGAGTAGAAAAAAATATTTAGAAAGCCGCTGGAAAGCTTATTGAATTCCGCGTCGATTGATCTCAAGTAGAAGTATTTTTGATTAATAGGGACCGAGATAGCATTTGAGAAAGACTGACTTTCTGCATTCTTTCTGCATGCTTCAGGAAAATTAATGGAAAACATTGAAACTTCGCTAAAATCTCCTGTTGAAGATAAGACCAAGAACATGATGAAATAATAAATTAATATTACACAATCCTTGTTTTTTCAATTCTAAATATTTGCATCAAAAAGAATATGCTAGACAAATTTTTATCTAAACAAATACATTTACAGTACCGACCAGAATTGTCAGACCATGTTCAAAACATCCCTGTAGTTTTTTGTGGTTATCCCACTAATATATTGATTAGGAAAGAATATTTAGAAAACCGTTGAAAAGCTTATTAAATTCCGCGTCGATTGATCCCAAGTAGAAGTATTTTTGATGAATAGGGGCCGAGATAGCATTTTAGAAAGACTGACTTTCTGCATGCTTTAGGAAAATGAATGGAAAACATTGAAACTTCGCTAAAATCTCCTCTTGAAAATTAGACCAAGGACATGATGAAATGCTGAATTAATATTACTCAATCCTTGATTTTCCAATTCTAAATATTTGCATCAATAAGAATATGCTAGACAAATTTTTATCTGAACAAACGCATTTAGAGTACCAGCTACAATCGTCAGACCATGTTCAAAACATCCCTGTAGTTTTTTGTGTATATCTCATTGATAAATTGATTAGGGAAAAATATTTAGGAGACGGTTAGGAAGCTTATTAAATTCCGCGTCGATTGATTCTAAGTAGAAGTTTTTTTGATAAAGAGGGGCTGAGATAGCATTTGAGAAAAACTGACTTTCTCCATGCTTTCTGCATGCTTCAGGAAAATGAATGGAAAACATTGAAACTTCGCTAAAATCTCCTCTTGAAGATAAGACCAAGAACATGATGAAATATTAAATTGATATGACCCTATCCTTGATTTTTTAATTCTAAATATTTGCATCATCAAGAATATGCTAGACAAATTTTTATCTAAACAAATACATTCACAGTACCGGCCAGAATCGTCAGACCATGTTCTAAACTTCCCTATAGTTTTTTGTGGTTATCTCAGTAATAAATTAATTATGAAAGAATATTGGAAAGACCGTTAGAAAGCTTATTAAATTTCGCGTCGATTTATCCCAAGTAGAAGTATTTTTGATGAATAGGGGCCGAGATAGCATTTGAGAAAGACTGACCTTCTGCATGCGTTTTGCATGCTTTAGGAAAATGAATGAAAAATATTAAAACTTCGCTACATTAAAGCTTAAAATTTCCTCTTTGAGATAAGACCAAGAACATGATGAAATATAAGATGGTTCTTGAATTATCATCGACAATGTGGTAGCATGCCAAGGACGAAAATCGATCCGGTCTAAGCGGTACAAAAAAAGGGGAAAAAACGCTCAAATTTTTGAATTTCGCGAATCATATTGATTTTTCTTGTTGAAAACAGGTGAAAATACTGTCTATCAAAGTGAAACACCCGTAATTGTTTTATCTCATCATTTTCTATTGCTTTCTTTGAATAAAAAGTGGGTGTTTCACTTTACCCAAAACCGGGGCTAAGCGGAGAAAACCCTTGAAAAGCGGGACGCTCGATATTTTCAGTTTCGCGAATTGTGTTGCTTTTTCTGGTTGAAAACGCGTGAAAATACTATAGCATAGAGTGAAAGATCCAGAAAATTTATTTCATGACTTGCTTATGCATTTGTTGAATGAAAAACTGATGTCCCGCTTTACCATAAAAACCGGACTAAGCCGGACAAAAAACTAAGAGAGCTCGAAGCTTTAAATCTTTAATTTCGCGAATGGTATTGCTTTTCCTGATTGAAAACCAAATTAAGAAACTGTAGGGTAAAGTGGGACACTCAAAATTTCGTTATTTCATTAATTCCTATTGCTTTCTATGAATGAAAAGCGGGAGTCCCGCTTTATCGCACAAATAAGGCTAAGCAAGAAAAAGAGCTAAGAAAGCGGAACGCATGAAATCTTCAAGTTCACAAATTAAATTGCTTCTTCTGGTTCAAAAACGCGTGAAAACACTGTAGGGTAAAGTGAGACACCCAAAAAAAAAATGTATTGCATGACTTCCTATTGCTTTCTATGAACGAAAATCGGGTCTCCCTATTTTTTGGAACATTATTTATCAAGTGAAATTTAGTGGTTATTTAGTGGTTGTCCATTAAACAATAGTTTAGCTCAAACTGATTCCTAAGAATGGTTTTATATTACACAAATTATTCTGTGGTTGAAATATATTTAAGTGTCGTTTAAAAACGGATAATATGCATGGTTATATTAAAACCGAAGTATTTTCTCTAAGTGAGGTAGTGTATTTATTATTATGTAAATTGTTTGCCATTTAGTCTTCAAATAAACCATTTATTTTATGACCCTAGTAATATCTATATAAGGAGGCAATTTTAAAGACTGTGCTTTATCATTTTTATTTATTTCTTAACATTTACTTTTCAACATTTAAAATATATTTAATTTTATTCCTAATTAATGGCTTATTGTTTCAGCACTCGTGGGAAATTAAAAAAGGATATAAAAACGCGGATCTGAATGTATGTAGAGGAATGAGAAAAAATCTGGTGTCGAAATTGAATTAGCCTTTAAAGATTTTCGCTACTCATCTAATACCTCAATTATATTGCAAGGTCTATATTTTCAATCGAGATGACTAGAAAATATTCCATGCCATTTCTGCGATAATCTTAAGTAGCTCTTAGACCCCTAAGGTCGATCACTTTCACGCGTTACGTTCGCAGAATTCGATCCCAGACTCTCGATAAACTCGTTTACACTTTCCGGTCCTGATCTGATTACACAAACGTCTATTTTATAGAGAACGATTATTGCAAGTGAAAATACACTTTGCAACAATCTTGCACTTCAAGGTCTGCAATCAAACCACAATAATTTAAAAAAAGTTGGAAACAAGTATTACTTTTGTTGCACCTTAAGCTAAGCCTATTTTTTCGGCTTGGATCTAAATTCCAGTCCATTTTCTATCCTAAAACAAGACATCGTTTATTACAACAAAAATTTTTTTTCTGTAGCCATATGAAGTTCATAAAATTTCTCAATCTGACTAAGAACACAGTCTTGACTTTATGCTTTGTTAGTTTTCAGCTTCGTCTAAAATTGAGTCAGTAACTGAATATAATCAGGAAAATATTCTCGACAATGGTAACTAACTAAGCCTATTTTTTATTAAAGCTCATTTTTCATCCTTAAACAAGACATCGTTTATTAGACACAAAAAATTATTTTCTGTAGCTATATGAAGTTTATAAAATTTCTCAATCTGACTAAGAACACAGTCTTGACTTTATGCTTTGTTAGTTTTCAGCTTTGTCTAAAATTGATTCAGTAACTGAACATAATCAGGAAAGCACCTGCCTTTATAAAACAAAACTTTTTTTTGTGACTATATGAAGATTGCATGAAAGGTTTATCCAGTTTCTGAAACACAATTAACTTTTAAATTAAGTTGTTTGCTAACAACACATAAATAGTTTTCAAAGTATCAATTAATACTACTGAATATTAGCTAATAATACTAGTTTTCAGCCTTCATGAATCTGCAAAGCAGTTCCTGCAAAATAATGCATTTTTTTGCAATTAATCTTTTTAATCAGCTTTTATCATAGGTTACTTTCACGACTCGATGAATTTTCTACACCTGTCTCTTAATCCACTAAACATAGAAAATGCAAGTAGGAACTATCCTCCGTGAAAGGCAAGTTTGCAATAAAAATTTTTGTGCGTGCCTTTGTTCGATTTTCTCAAAGATCTGGCACTTATCTTTTGATCTAGTTATTATGTTTCGAAACGAAGCAGGAAGCAAACATCCTATCAGGTACTTTCTGTTAAGCAGAAAAGCAATATCGACTGACATGGACCATTCGCATATGGACTGACAGGCCATTAGGCTCTTGCATTATAACATGCTGATTGGAAATTATACTTATTTCCTGCTTTTACACTGGATCCTTGGATTTTCACCAAATATCCATTAAAAGTTTATCTTCAATTCCAATTCATCATACCCTTCCTAAAACTGTTCAAAGTTTTGCAATTAAAAATAAATTGGTTACTAATTGTTTTTGGTATACTAAACAAGGTGTTTGTGATTAGTTATTGCTTTGATTAAATATTCAAAAATTGTGTCATATGTTCATTTTAGGATGAAGTACATTTTTTCGGAAGAACATTTATTTTTCCAAACCGTTTCTTGAGTCAAGTATTTATCAAATAAAATTATCTGCATAGCGCTTTAAAGAGGAAATATTCCGATCGAATAGAAGCTTCTAATAAATTGCGTGTAAGGAATGATCATTACTCATATGCATCATAAAAAAAGTTTATCGGTTTTTTAATATTGATCAAATTATTCAAGAAATGTTTTACAACAAAGCATATATGAGAAAAAATTGACAACTTTATCGACTCTCTATTCTATATCATTTCTCGCCTCTTGTAGTTATGTATCATTAATTTTAGATAACATTTACACGCTTTGTAGGATTTGAATAATGCCATATATTGCACATTATTCACAATATTTGTAAAACTAAACCTAAATTTATTTCATTCATGATTGATTAAATCATAATTACATTATTTTATATCCTTACTATTGATCCGTCTTTTATACCTTTATTATAGGGTTCACTGCTCCATAAACTGAATTTATATCACATAAATATGTGACGTTCACTTTCTTCCATAAATTTTCATTTATATTGAATTTACCAATACACATATGAAATAATGTATTATTTTATGTGTTATAAATTAATACGGCAATTGTTTACTTGCACACAAAACCCCAGGGCATCAGCAACAAGCTGACAAATGCATTATGTAACAAATGAGTTTAGGAGTAAATCGTTTTAA
Source organism: Andricus grossulariae (assembly GCA_011634705.1). Lineage (NCBI taxonomy): Eukaryota > Metazoa > Arthropoda > Insecta > Hymenoptera > Cynipidae > Andricus > Andricus grossulariae. The sequence goes on from JAABKJ010003978.1 coordinate 19,372, forward strand.
ATTTTTTGGGAAATCTTTTCTCTAGACCGAAAGTGAAATATCATTTGGGAAAGACCCAAAATTTTTATATTTTCCCTAAAAAGAAGCAAGAAAAAGCAAAAAATTAAAAATTGGTAATAATTACCTTCATAAGTAATTCTATTCTGGTTCTCTTAAAATTATAATTATGATATGAAGTATAGTTTTCTTATAAAGTGCTGGTCATAGATATAAACTCAAAAATATTTGTAAGGTAAATTCGAAAAAATATTGATCATATTTCCAAAAATAGCAATTAGTCGTAACAATCACTATCATTTGAAGAATATTAATAATCTTTTGAAATTTTTGAAATATGTTTATTTATTGATTGCTCATGTAAATAATTTATTTGAAAAAAAATTATTTTCAAGTACTAGTTGCACTATTTGCTTATAATATATGTCCATGAACTAGGATTGTCCTTCATTAATAAATTGGAAATTGATAATACGGTTTAATGTCTCTCGTTTGAAGCATTGAACTTTCTTATGTAAATTTCTTTGTAATTAGGAAGTGACTTGAGTAATCACTATGTCTGTGCTTGGATATCGTATTATCAGAGTCACTTCCGCAAATTACTAGACAGATCGCTCGCGGTCATCCGAGCGTTTCCCTACCGACTAATGCTCTTTAAGATTTATTCAAAATGTTTTGTTTTTTCACTTTAATCGCAAGTGAAACTGGATTAAAATTAACCAAGAATGAGTAAAAAAAAAAGAAAAAAATAGTAAATAATATCAATCTATTAACATTCAACATCAATGAAATCTGTGCCTTTTATATTTTTAACGGAATATGATATTCTTTTTTTTTTAATTGCAGTTGGAAAAAGTCTTTTAAATTTTATGTTGCATTTCTTGAAAGGAAATCATTAAATTTTGTATTCCAAAGTGTATTCTCAAGAAAAAATGTAATACACATATAAGATTTTAGACAAGAAATATTTTAATTTTAAATAAAAAAAGGCTGAATTTATTCCAAGAAAGACACAGTTTAAACAAAATAGCTGAATTCTAAATAAACAAAAAATAACAATTTTTAACAATTGCATTTTTAAGCAAGAAAGATGACATTTTTTCCATAAAAGACGAACTTTCGACAAAAAATGTTCAATTTTCTGACACGAAAATATGAATTTTCAAGGAAATAGATAAATTTTGTATCAAAAAGATTCATACAATAATATTGTAATTCTCAACAAAAAGATTTAAATTTTTGAATCGAAAAGAAAAATTTTCAACCAAATAGTTCAATCTTCAGCCCGAAAAGATTTTTCAGTTTTAAATTGACTCAAAATTAAAAAAATTGCTCTTAAATCTTCCAGATATTTTCAAAATTTGTAGAAACTTCTTAAATTTTTTGATACCTTTTTAAGTTTTCAAAATAAGAAGTCACTGCAAATTTTCCCAGAAGTCTCAAGAAAATTTTATTCGAAGCCTTTCAAACTTCCCAAAAATTTTCCAGATTTTTTTCGAAATCTTCAAAAATTTACATTTCGTTTTAAATTCTTGGAAATCTTTTCAAATCTAAAATTACTTACTTCAAATCTTCCAGATTCTGTTATAACAATTTTGAAAATTTTTTGACATCTTTTCAAATATTTTTTAATTTGTCAGGGTAAAAAATCAGTTTCAATTTTCCCATAAATTTTTTAAAAAATTTGGTATTATCGTGAAACCTTTGAAATCTTTAATAAGCTTCAACATTTTGATTTCCAAATCTTCAAAAATGTACGTTCTTTAAAACTTTTTTGAACCGTTTTCAACTTTTAAATTAATTTTGATTTTATTTTAAGCTTTTTAATCTTGCTGATTAAAAAATTTTGCTTTGAAATCGCCCACATTCTTTTTATAATTTTTAGGAAATAATTTAAGAGGTTTTAAAATATTTTTTAACTTTCTCCTAAAATTAATTTTTCAAAATAAAAGTCAGTTTCAATTTCTCCAGGAATCTTAGGACATTTTTTAACTATCGTGAAAACTTTCAAAAATTTTAAGAAGCTTCAAAATTTTTATTTAGAAATATTAAAAAATGTACGTTTTTTCTAACTTTTTTGAAACGTTTTAAAGATTTTTAATTAATTTTGAATATATCCAAAACTTTTTCGAATCTCCTATAAATCTTCGTAATTTTTCTAATTAAAAAATTTCGCTTCAAAATCGTCTATTTTCTTTTTCAAAATATAAGGAAATCTATTTATTTGAAAAAAAATTGGAATTTTCTTGAAATTTGTTAATCGCCATTTCCAAATGAGGAATCTTAATTTGGAAAATTCATTTCTAAAATTGATAATTCAAATTGTAAATGATTTTTAATAATAAAGGCAACAATATTCTGTTTTTCAATTTTTGGCTATATATATATTTATTTAATGATAAATATAAATCTGCACCATCAATTTAGTGAATCAAAATTTCCAATTAAGTTATTTTATTTCATGATAACATTCATTTCTGAATATTTCCAAACATTATTGATAAAAGCGCAAATTTTAATTCTCAATTTTTTTTAATAAGACAATTTTTTTAATTGATTCAGGATTTTAGAAAATATTTGGAAATCTTTTAATTATTTAAAAATATGTTTCAGAGTTTTGGAAGTTTTCAAAAGATTAAAAAGTAATTTGAAAATTTGAAAAGATTCCAACAAATTTTAAACAAAATGTTTTTGAATGATTTTGAAGGGTATTAAGATAATAACATTTTTTTCTTCAGATTTCTGGTAAAATTTGTATTGATTTTTTATTTTCGAACTTAATTTTTACAGAATATTTAAAAAGATTTAAGAGAATTTCAAATGATATTTAGAAGTTTTGAAAAATTACAAAAATAATTTTAAACATAAAATGATTGCAGAAAATGTAAGACAAAATATGGGTAATTTTGGAAAAAATTTAAATCATTTTGAAAGATATTTTGAAGTTTCATAGAAATTTCAAAAATAATTAAAAATTTGAGAAAACCTAAAAAATTTTTCTAAAGTTTAATCCATCAATTATGTTTAAAAAAAATCAATTTTCCACAAAAACTATACGAGATATAAAAAAATGTTGAAAATAAAAATTGTTCATAATTGAAAAATGAACAAATTTTTTGAAAACCATTTCTTAGATGAGACGCAATTTTTCGTTTTATGCCTGAAAAATATTATTAAAAATAACAAATTCCATTTAGCGGTCAAATAATTCAATATACGCAAGAAATGAAGAGAAAAAAATTATTTATCCAAAAAAAGTCAACAAATTTGTTGCAAATCATTTTCTAATAGAACGCGTAGTTTTTGTTTGATTCGACAAAAATAGCAGAAAAATTTAAAAAATAAAATTTTTGGAAAAACGACACGAAATACAAAAAAAAGAGAAAGATCGACAAATTTGTTCAAAAATTCTTTTTTATAGGAGATTAGTATATTATAATAATATAACATAATATAGAAAAAGTGCGGATTTTAGAAAACTTGTAATCGAGCGCAAAATTACGACATCTGTTATGAGAATAAGTTCGTTAAATTCGAAAGAGCTTTAACGAAAGAGAATTCACAATCATCAAATTACAGTCGTCGATGGTTTGACGTTCAATTTTAAAACGTCTATGCACAAATGTGGGGAAAGTACAAAGACAAATTAAGAAATTCAATTGTTTGAACAAATGATTATTGTTTATAACTATCTTCTTCTAGTCATGCTAGATAGTTGCGGTTTTTTCCTAAATGTTCAGCTTTTTGTCCACTTAGTACTTAGAGTGAGGCAAAAATTTATTCAATTTAGCAAAAATGATAGTTTAAACAAATTATTTTTGAGAAATATCTTTTTTTTATCTTAATGCTAGATAGTTGCCGTTTTTTCTGAAATTTGTGACTTAATTCACCCAATATTGATGATTCTGGATAAAATTTTGGAAAAACATCAAAAAATACAAATTCGTTCTCAAATTGTAAAACTTACCCCGTAACATCGTGTGAGCGGTGGAACAACTATGAACAGTAGAAAAAAGGCGCGAATCATTTTGTGAAGAAAAATTCCTGATTGGCTGCGCCACATCGCTGCAAAAGAATAAAAGACGAACATTAACATTTTTCTCTTTATTTTCTTCAAGTTAGCCTGTCTCTTCTAATTTATAGAAATGATGATCAATTATTGAAAAACTAGTAAGTACATAAATTAGGATCACTGTTTACGTGCATATTATTAATTTTGGAATTAGCACATAAATGCTAAGTGCCAATAATGATAAGCAGTGTCCAACAAAAACAAACATCTTCACAAATATCTATTGAGTTTAGTGAAAATCATTACAAATCATTCTCTCTCAAATAGTACATATTAATATGCAAAATTATTCGTACATGTGTATATTGTTAGATGGATTTACAGCAGCTTCGCTGTGCGCAGTTCGAAATTTCATATTCAGAACTCGAATCACAATACCAGTTTTGTAAAAAACAAATTCCTTCCACATAAAATGAATTTTTTATTTCTGACTTGAATCGATTTAGAAGAATTCATTGCAGTGATAAAAGGCAGTAAGATCTGCAAGATAATTGATATTGATGCTTTGGATGACGTTGCACCCTTGGGAGAACTCTTTTCTCTAGTTGGATCGTTTTTTAAAATTTCAGGTTATTCTGGTTAATTAAGATAAACATTTTTTCAATCAAATAGACTGACAGACTTCGATTAAATAACTTTTTTTGTTAGAGTAATCCAAAATATGTGTATTTCGTATAAATTGTTCCAACAAGCTTTTTTTGATATTGAGCAAAGGAATTGTGCCTTCTGGATTCTGCTATAAGTTTTATAGACAATCGGGTATTTTTATTAGATTTTTTAAATTAATTTTAGAATATAAGTGGGTCAGTTGAGAACAATGGTTATTGTCCTTTTGTGAGACGCCCAATTATTAAAAAGCACATGGCGCCATTTTCGATTATTTCTCGAATCATCTCGAAATTACTCGAAACAATGAAAAATGTGAAAACAGTCTGCAAACTTCAAGTTTATGAGAAATGTAAGGTTATCTAAATAATATATATTTAATAATAATAATCAATGTAAGAAAGGTGTCCAGAATTTTGATATACAAAATGTAATTTGTAGATTTTTGAAGATTTCAAAAATAAAGAAGCCTTTTAGGAATTTAAAAAGGTTTCAAGATAATAAAATATTTCTTAAAATTCCTGGGAAAATGTAAACTGATTTTTGATTATTAAAATAAATTTTTTTTTTAAATTACCAAAGATTTTAAAAGATTTATCATTATTTTCTAAAATTTCTAAGAAAAAAAATGTAACAGATTTTCAAGCAAAATCTTTTAATTAGCAAGATTACAAAGATTTATAAAAAATTCGAGTATGTTTAAGACATTTCGAAAATTTTAAAATAGTCAAAATTCATTCAAAAATTTGAAATATTTCAAAAGATTAAAAAAATGTACTACTTATTATATTACTTTTTCTGAATATTTGGGAGAAAATGTTTGAAGCTTCTTAAGGATTTAGAAGGGATTCACGATAATAAAACAAATTTCTTACTATTCATGGGAAAAAACTGATTTTTTATTTTGAAAAATCAATTTGAAGAGACTATTACAAACATTTTAAGAGAAAACAAAAGATTTCGAAAGATTAAAAAAGATTTATAAAATCGTCACAACAG
>JAABKJ010003979.1:0-25044 GCA_011634705.1 Andricus grossulariae
AACCAAACCGCTAAATTTGTTAGCAAAAGGTTTTTTGACAAATTTTAATTTTTTAACAAAATAGTTGAATTTTCAACAAAATAATTACATTTTTCACCAAATAGTAGATTTTTTATCCAGAATAAAAAAATTCTAAACTTAAAATGTAATAGTGGATTTTTTAATTACAAAGGATTCATTTTCAAAAAAAAAAAAAAAAATTGAAGGAAAATAGTTTCATTTTTAACAAAATAATTAAATCTTCAACCAAATTGTTGAACTTTTAAACGAACGAGATGAATCATGAACCAAAAATATAACAGTAGACTTTTCAGATAAAAAAATGAACTATCAACCAAAAACTATGAATTTTAAAAAAAGACGACTTTCGAACAAAACAGATTAATTTTCAACAAAATCATCAAATTTGTAACCAAATAGTAGAATTTTTAACCCTAAGAGATATACATGAACCAAAAATATAGTAGTAGACTCTTTAAATAAAAGGAATTAACATCAAACAAAAAATTATTAATTTTAAAAGAATAAAGATATTTTTTCAAGAAAATAGGTGCATTTTCAATAAAATAATAATAAAAATTCTGAATAGTAGAATTCTAAATAAAAATGGAAAAGTTCTTGGACAAAGAAATAATAGTTGATTTTTCAATTAAATGGAATTAACTTTCAATCATGAAAGATAAATCTTCAATCGAGATGGATGACTTTGTTTACATAAAGATAAATTTTCAATCCAAAAGAACGGTTTTTCTACCTAAAAAGATGAATGTTCAACCAAACCGCTAAATTTGTTAGCAAAAGGTTTTTTGACAAATTTTAATTTTTTAACAAAATAGTTGAATTTTCAACCAAATAATTAAATTTTTCATCAAATAGTAGAATTTTTGACTCAAAGAATTTTGAAGTGAAAATATAGTAGTAGACTTTTCAAATAAAAAGAATTACCTCTCAACCAAAAACTTTTGATGAAAAAAGTTGAATTTAAAGAAAATTAAATCCTTAACCAAATAGTAGATTTTTTAATCAAAATAGGTGAATTATGAAACAGAAATATAATTGTAGACTTTTCAAATAAAAAGAATGAACTTTCAATCGAAAAAATATACATTTTTAACAAAATAGTTGAACTTTGAAAAGGATTATTCAATTTTTAACCAGATAGTAGATTTAAAAAAAAAGAGATAAATTATGAACTAAAAATATAATAGTAGACTTTTGAAATAAAAAGAATAAACTTTCAACCAAAAAAATATAAATTTTCAACAAAATAGTGGAACTTTGAAAAGGATAATTAAATTTTCAAGCAGATAGTAGAATTTAAAAAAAAAGAGATAAGTTATGAACTAAAAATATAATTATAGACTTTTCAAATAAAAAGAATAAACTTTCACAAAAAAAAATAAATTTTTAACAAAATAGTAGAACATTGGAAAGGATAATTAAATTTTTAAACAGATAGTAGAATTAAAAAAAGAGATGAATCATGAACTAAAAATATAATAGTAGACTTTTGAAATAAAAAGAATCAACTTTCAACCAAAAAATATAATTTTTCAAACAAAAAAGATTATTTTCCAACGAAATAGTAGAACTTTAAATTAATTAGTTAAATTTTCAAGCTAAAAAGATTAATTTTTTATAAGACATTTAAGTTTTAACAAGAATATTAATTTTCAACCAAGAAATATTTGGAGTTTCAACCAAATAGTTGAACTTTGAACATAGAAAAATATATTTTCAACAAAATGGTCGCATTTTGAAACAAAAAAGATGGGTTTTCAATCAAAATATCTACATTTTTAACAAAATAATTAAATTTTCAACCAAATAGTAGAATTTTTAATCAAAAGAGATGGATTCCGACCAAAAAATATGAAGTACACATTTCACTTGAAAGGAATTCACTTTCAACCAAAAATAGTTGGGAAAAGCGAGAAATGCTTTGAAAAAGTGGAAATGAGGGGAACAGAGAAGAGAGTGTAAAGTCTGTGTGAACCAGAAAAATATGAATTTTTAAAGAAACAATATTAATTTTTAAGAAAATAGTTGAATTTTGAACAAGATGACTGAATTTTTAACAAGTGAGTAGAATTTAAAGAAAGAGATGAATTATGAACTGAAAATATAAAAGTAGACTTTTAAAATAAAAAGAATTAACTTTCAATTAAAAAATATAATTTTTCAAACAAAAAAGATTACTTTTTAACAAAATAATAGAATTTAAAATTAAATACTCCAATTCTTAAGCTAAAAGGATGAATTTTCAGAAGAGATTTAGGTTTGAGCAAGAATATTAATTTTCAACCAAGAAATATTTGGACTTTCAAACAAGTAGTTAAACTTTTAACATAGAAATATAGATTTTCAACAAAATGGTCGCATTTTGGAACAAAAAAGATGGGGTTTCAACCAAAATAATTAATTTTTTTTTAATAATTAAGTTTTCATTCAAATAGTAGAATTTTTAGTCAAAAGAGATGCATTCTGAACTAAAAATATAAAGTACACTTTTCACATGAAAGGAATTCACTTTCAACCAAAAATAGTTGGGAAAAGCGAGAAATTCTTTGAAAAAGTGGAAATAAGGGGAACAGAGAAGAGAGTGTGAAGTCTGTGTGAACCAAAAAAATATGAATTTTTAAAGAAAGAAAATGAATTTTTAACAAAATAGTCGAATTTTGAACAAGATAACTGAATTTTTAACAAGTGTGTGGAATTAAAAAAAAGAGATGAATTATGAACTGAAAATATAATAGTAGGCTTTTAAAATAAAAAGAATTAACTTTAAATTGAAAAATATAATTTTTTAAACAAAAAGGATTACTTTTCAACAAAATAATAGAATTTCAAATTAAATACTCCAATTCTTAAGCCAAAAGGATGAATTTTCAGAAGACATTTAGGTTTTAACAAGAATATTAATTTTCAACCAAGAAATATTTGGACTTTCAAACAAATAGTTGAACTTTGAACATAGAAGGATAGATTTTCAACCAATTTATCACATTTTCAAACAAAAAAGATGGGTTTTCAAGAAAAGCAATTTGATTTTCAACAAAACAATTAAATTTGCAACCAAATTGTAGAATTTCTAATCAAACAAGATGGATTCTAAACTAAAAATATGAAGTACAATTTTCACTTAAACTGAATTCACTTTCAACCAAAAATATTTAAGGAAAGCGAGTAATTCTTTGAAAAAGGGGAAATAAGGGGAACAGGGAAGAGAGTGTGAAGTCTGTGATTAAATAAACCGCAGTAAAGATTCTGCGAAAGGAAGCAAGAATATAAATTGAGAAGTTCCTCAAGAAAGGGTGTTGATAAAAATGAGAAAAATTCGGAACAGATTTTTTTCAAAGAACGACTTGAAATTTATAGCAAAAGTAAAAACAAATCTGAAAAATGTCCGGTTATAAAAAAAATTCCAGGATATTTTCCGGCTCTTCCCCGGCGCACAAAATCCTGGGTTTTTCGATTTTTCCGGTCAGTAGCCACCCTGCTCTTCTTTATGTTCATCCCATAATTTTTTTTTTCACAAAAGTCTTCAAACCGAGGATTTTTCAGCTTGTAAAGAAACTGAAACCCCTGGGAAACAGACATTTCCTTTGACGTTTAAGATAAGGAACTGGAATCAGATCTCGATTCCTTTTGGCATTACACCGGTGAACATCTCGCGAATTTCTGGAAAGAAAAGCAGGTGGGAAAATAAAAGCAGAAAAGAGAAAACCCGAATCGAATGGCTAAACGGGAAAAATGTGGAAACGCAGAAAAGCCGCGAGCAAGCATTGCAGCACTGTCAAGAGTCTGCCCCTTTTAGTACCAATCTGTCCTAACACGTATCGATTTTCTTACATTTTCTTTTCTCTTTGAGCGAATTCGAAGGAAATAGTTGTATTTCCGTTTAGCAAACGAAACTTCACCCCAATGAATGAACAATTTCTGAACAATTTTTTGAAAAATAATTGGACTTTAACAATTTTTGACACCAACTGAGTCCCCGAAAAACGGATAAAAATAACTGACTGATAGTCGAGGCACATGGTACTTTTTTACCGTTTTACCTACGAAGCATCCTTTTGTAATACATTACACTTTGGATGAAAAATTTGATAAACAAAATAGCATTCCAAACTATGTCGGTACATTAAATAACAAAGAAAATTAATATTAAAAAAATGACAAAAAATGTTGTGGTTGCGTTTTCAACCAAAAAGTTAATTTTTTCAGTAAAAAGGACAAATTTTTCACAAAACAGTTGGGTTTTCGACAAAAAAGCTCGATTTTAGGCAAGAGAGATGAATTTTAAACTAAGAAATATGACTTTTCTACCATAAAAGATGAATTTTTAATCCAAAAGAACAAGTTTCCAACAAAACAGTTGTCTTTATTAATAGATAGTTAAAGTTTTAACTAAAAGAGATAAGTTTTTAAAACAAAAGTAGAAAAGTTAAAATTGCAGAAAAAAAAGTTCAACAAAGAAACTAATTTTCAACCGGTTTAGTTTAATGAAGAAAGATGAATTTTTAACAAAATAGCTGAAACCCCAAACAAATAAATGAGTTTTCAACAAACAAGAAAACAGTTGACTTCTAAATCGGAAAAGAAGGGTTTTAAAAAAGAAAGTTAATTTTTAATCAAGAAAGGTGAATTTCCAACGAAATAGTTTAATTTCAAACAAAAAACAGTATCGTTAGATTTTCAGCCTAAAAACTAATTTTCAACAAAACAAAACAAATTTTCAACCAGCTTGAACTGAAAGAAAAAGAATTTTTAACAAAACATTTGCATCCTCAACGAAAATGATGAATCTTCAACAAACGAGATTAATCTTATACTCAAATTAGCGAATTTTCAATAAAATACATTAATTGTTTACCAAATAGTTAAAAATTGCAACTTATAAAGAAAGAATTTTTAACCAAAAATAAACAAAAGGATTACAACAGAGTAGCTAAATTTTTCACATTAGTTTATTTTTTAATTTTATTTTTAATTTAATTTTTGTTAATTTTAATTTAATTTCCAACCGAATAGTTGAATTTTCAACTTATAAAGAAAGAATTTTCAACAAAAAATGCAATAGCTACATTTTCAGATACAAAAATTAATTTCTATCCAAAAAAATAATAATTTGCGAAATAATTGCTAAATTTTTCTAATGAATAGTTTATTTTTAACCAGATAGTTTGACTTTCTGTCAAGGTAGTTCAATTTTCGCCAAAAAATTAAAATTTTCAATTAAAAAGATCCTGTTCAACAAAATAGTTTAATTTCCTTCCAAATTTTTGAAGTATCAAACCTAAAAGACTTAAAAAACTTAAAGAATTATTTACAAAGCAGCTGAAGTTTCAACCCAAAAATATGAATTTTCAACAAACGAGATTAATTTTCTACTCAAATAGACGAATTTTCAATTAAATACATGAATCGTTTACCAAATAATAAAATTTTCAACTTATAAAGAAAGAATTTTTAACCAAAAAATGCAATACATAGATATATTTTTAAATACAAAAACTAATTTTTAACCAAAAATAAGCAAAATGGTTTCCAACAGAGTAGCTAAATTTTTCAATTTGGTTTAGTTTTTTAACCAAATAGTTTAAGCTCTTGCCAAGGTAGTTAATTTTTAACAAAAAATATGAATTTTCAACTAAAAAGTTCGTTTTCAACCAAATAGTTGAATTTTCAACTTATAAAGCAAGAATTTTCAACAAAAAATGCAATAGCTACATTTTCAAATGCAAAAATTAATTTCTCACCGAAAAAATAATAATTTCCGAAATAATTGCTAAATTTTTCTAATAAATAGTTCATTTTTAACCAGATAGTTTAACTTTCTATTAAGGTAATTTACTTTTCGACAAAAAATTTAAGTTTTCAATTTAAAAGTTCATTTTCAACAAAATAGTTTAATTTCCTTCCAAATTTTTGAAGTATTAAACCTAAAAGACTTAGAAAACTTGAAGAATTATTTACAAACCAGCTGAAGTTTCAACCCAAAAATATGCATTTTTAACAAGAAACTCGATTTACGACCAAATGTTGAATTTTTAACCAAAATGAATCTTTAACTAAAAAAATGAATTTTTTACGAAATAGTCAAGAGACCATAGCAGAAAATTAATCCTCAAACAAAATTTTAGAAAAATAATTTAATTTTTAACCAAAGAGATGAATTCTCAAATAAAATTATTAATATTGTAAAAAAAATTGTTTTCGAAAAAAGATAGTTCAGCTCTCAACCAAAGATTTTAATTTTCAAGCAAAAAGTTGACGTTTTAACCAGGAAAATTAATTTTTTGCAAAAAAATGAATTATCAACAAAATACATAAATTTTCAACCAAATACTTGAATTTTCAACTAAAAAGATGAATTTTCAAGCGAATATTTGAATTTTGAACTAAAGAATAAAACAAATTTTTAACCAAAAATGGAATAGTCAAATTTACAGGTTTAAAAATTAATTTTCAACTCAAATGAAACGTATTTTTAACCAAATGGTTCAATTTTTACCCGAAGAGATGTTTCCTTAAATAAAAAGATGAATTTTTAATAAAATAGTTCAACTTTCAAGCAAGTAGTTGAATTTTTGGTAAACGCATGACTTTTTAACTAAATAGTTGCATTTTCAAAAAAAAAAATTTTTAATAAAACAACTCAAAACAATTAAAACAAGTAAAAGCAAAATAGATTTTTAGCTGGCGTTTTGTAATGTTCCTAAAAATCTACTTTACAATTTAGAAATAAAAAAAAAACATACATCTGAAATAGCTGTGTATCGAATTAAGGCACATAAGGTTTGATTGAAAAGTATTATTAACTTGCAAGAACTTTCCTAAAAAATAGAAAAAAATTGGCTTTCAGCGAATAATATCATTTTCGCATCCAAGTGTAAAAATAATCATACGCTTTTTAGAATAACTTAAACTCTATGAAAAAATCTTTCATTTCAACACTAATTTTCAATTACTTTTATATTACACAAAACTACTATAAAATATCAACAACAAAAAATGAAAATTTTTACAGATTTTGAATGTTGTGATTAAAATAAGTAATCACTTTTTTCTGGAAATTTTTCAGAAAATGACTTTATTTAGAAATAGTGATGTGTTTAAAAACCGCATCGTGGTTTCTTTATCACACTCAACCTATCTTAATACTGAAAATGATAAAAATCACAACTTTTTAGAGAAAATTGTGTATGCACTTTATTAATTATTATGCTTTTCCCCTAGTTTAAGATAATTAAATTCATGGAAATTATGTACAATTTTTAAATCAAAATCTACGATTATGGAAAATAAATTTTTCAAATTTTCCTCAGTATGGTAAACAATTTTCGCAATTTTCATAGCATATTCGTTACTTGAATAATTCTGCAATCACCATTATTTTTGCAATATCTTTATACAAACATTAGCCAAATTTATCGTGTCTGGGATTATTTATCGCAGAATTTTGTTACACTTTTTTCATTATTATTACAACTTTTCATATTATGAATCATAAAAAAATAAATGGTCTCTAAAATCACGACACTTTTATATTTCCTTACATCAGTAAAAAAACGTACCTACTAAATCGCAATACAGTTCAAGGTTTTTATAGTTCTTTCATGTTATTCTCCAATTCTGTTTTATTTTTTTTCCGATAATAAATTAGTACACTCTTCGCACGCAACCTTAAAAACATGCCTCTTCATGTCTATGCAAATACGATGCGTAAGCTGATTGTAGCAACGCCTGTTTTTTTCAGATATTTAGTTGCTTGCCAAAAGTCGTTACTTCACGAGTTTTTTCAGAAAAATATTTGGATCAGAAAAAAATTTTCTTAGAAGTCAGTTTCCAAAATGACGGACAAAGCTGCAGTCATTTTCTTGCTCAGTAAGTAATTATCTATGAAAAAATACATCTTGATATGAGATTTTAATTCAAATTAAAGGAAATGAATCATCGATTCACAAAATAATCTTGCTATAAAATATGCGAAAGATTAATTAATATTCAAAGCTAAATAATGAAATAATAATTGAATCAATAAACCATATGTAAAATTTTACTTTGAATGCTTTAAACCAAACGTCCCATATATCTCTTCCTTGACGATAAACATTCAAATACCAGAATTTTAATATTGTAATATTTTTTTAAACATAGGACCTGTTATAAATGGAATGAAACAATATTTTAGATACAAATTTCAGAATTTCAAATTCATTTATTCATTTTAAACAAAGAATTATTTGTATACCGGAAAATATGACTTTTTGACGATATACTTGAAAATTAAACAAAATAATTAAATTTTCAATAAAATCAATGCATTTTCAACCTGGAAAGACAAATTTTCAACAAATAAAGATTTTTCAGTCATGGCAGCAAGAAATCCACCTAAATTGTTGAACCTTCTAGTCAAAAGACGAGTTTTCTGTACAGAAATTGAATTTTCAACCAAAAAATAAGACTTTTCAACATTCACTAAAAAAAATTCAACAAAGTTGTCAAACTTTTCCTCACGCAGTTGAATTTTCAATTTAAGAAGATCAGTTTTCAACAAAATAGTTAAACTTTCAACCACGCAGATGAATTTTCAACTAAAAATGAGAATTTTTATACACAAAAATTATTTTTTAACAAAGTGGTTCAACCAAAACTTTCAGACAAAATAGTTGAATTCTCAAGCAGAGAAAAATAATTTTCAATCATACATTTGCATTATTATCCAAAAAAGATTAAATTTCTACTAAATCAGAGAAGTTTTTAAATCAAAAAGACAAATTTCATACAAACAAAAATTGAATTTTCATCCAAAAAAGATTTCAGTTGAACTTTTCAACATCGACACATGAGTTTTAAACAAGAAGATGAATTTTTTACGAAGGTACTTGGATTTTCAATACAAAAGACGAATTTTCAACAAAACAGTTGAATTTTCAACCGAAAAGGATAACTTTTTAACAAAATTGTTAAATTTTCAACCAAATAGTTAAATTTGTATCCAAAAATGGTGAAATTTCTCCTAAAACAGATGAATTTTTAAATGAAAAAGACCAATTTTCAAAAAAATTAGTTAAATCTTCATCCAAAAAATATCTCAGTTAACTTTTTGCCAACAAAATAGGAATTTTAAACGACAAGTAAATTTTCAGCAACAAAAAATTGTTTAATTTTCAACCAAAAAAAATTTTCAGTCGACTATTCAACACCAAAATATGAAATTGAAAGAAAAAGTGAATTATCGACAAAACAGTTGAATTTTTAACCCGAATGGATGGATTTTTAACCAAATTGATGAATTTTCAACCAAACAGTTGCATTTTCACCCAGCAAAGATCCACTATATACAAAGAAGTAAATTGAAAAAAAACAGTTGGATTTTCAACAGCAAATATGAATTTTGAACAAAAAGTAAATTATCAAAAAAACAGTTGAATTTTTAACCAAAAAGGATAACTTTTTAACAAAATTGCTGAATCCTCATACAAATTATTCCATTTTCATCCAAAAAAGATGTAATTCTACCAAAAGAGATGAATTTTTTTAATTTAAAAGTCAAATTAAAAAAAAAACAGTTGAATTTTCAACCAAAAAACATTTCAGTTTACTTTTCAGCACCAAAATATGAATTTTAAACAAAAAGTATATTTTCAACAAAACAGTTGAATTTTCAACCAAGAGGGATGACTTTTAACCAAAATTGTTGAATTTTGAAGCAAACAATTGTATTTTGATCCAAGAAAGATGCAACTTCTACTAAAATAGATGAATTTTTTAATTATAAAGCCAAATTTTTAACAAAATAGTTGAATTTTCAACCGAGAGGGATGACTTTTAACCAAAATTGTTGAATTTTGAACTAAACTTTTGTATTTTTATCCAAAAAGATGCAATTTCTACTAAAATAGATGAATTTTTAAATTATAAAGCCAAATTTTCAACAAAACAGTTGAATTTTCAACCAAAAAAGATCTCAGTTGACTTTTTTACAACAAAATATGGATTTTGAACAACGAATGAATTAAAAAAAAAAAAAAAAAAACAGTTGAATTTTCAACCAAAAAAGATTTCAGGTTACTTTCCAGCACCAAAGATGAATTTCAATCAAAAAGTTAATTTTCAACAAACAGTTCAATATTCAACCAAAAAAAATATCTTTTTAACAAAATTGTTTAATTTATAACAAAACAGTTGTATTTTTATCCAAGAAAGATGACATTTTTATTAAAATAGATGAATTTTTAAATGACAAAGCCAAATTTTCAAAATATAGTTGAATTTTCCACCAAAACAATTTGCGGCTTTACTTTTCAACACCAAAATATTAATTTTAAACAGCTGCATGTTCATCCAAGAAAGATGCAATTTCCACTGAAATAAATGAATGTTTTAATTTAAAAGTCAAAGTTGAAAAAAAATACCCTTGAGCTGCTACGTAATTTAAGTATGGTCAATTATGGGTCAATTAATTGGTGTTTTTTCTAGCAGGTATCTTTTTTTTTATTAATACACAAACGTCAAATATAAATAAAAGTTGTAGAAGTAATTTGAAAAAAAATAAAACTTTTTATATTTTGATATCATAAATAAAAGAAATCTTTTCATTCTTTATTTACTAAATACGTATTAAAGTTAAATTATGAAAAATAAAAATTTTATGTTAAAAAAAAAGATATGTTAAAAATTGTAAAAGCTCGAACAAAACGACAAACTCAATATTTTGAAAAATCATTGTGTCTGTTAAAAGATATTTAAGACGATAATATGTCTTCCTTTTATCATGTTGTCTATAAATAATCTCCAGAAATTGCGGCGACAAAAAAAAGGTGTCACAAATACACTCGCATACATCCAAAGATTGGTAAAAAACATGATACTACATATATTTTATCCGTAATGCAGTTGAATATGCCTATTTTTAGAAACTGGAAATTTTCATGACTAAAAGGTTTCCTCTTCGATGAATAAATATATATGTTTGTTTTTCATTACAAAAGCCATCGCAATTTTACTCTCGGCCACCTTTGCAGCCCCTGCAGAAGATCCGGTCAGTTTGACGTTATTTATAATAGTTATTTAAATTATATATATAGGGTGGTCTAAATTTATTTTCCATTTTCATTCATACCGCTCCCACCCTCCCAATTTATTTCCCATAAGAAAAAAAGAATGTTTGTAAATTTTATTCAGAATCGTCCATATTAGCTGAATAGAGTTGAAACTCAACATTTCTCTTCGATATTATCTATGAAAAACAAATGAATCATTATTTTTGAAATCGTTATGATTTTTGTGTAGTTTTTCAAAACACAAAATGTTTCTAATACATGAAATGCTTTTTTATACTGATATTGAGATGTTTACATAAATTGTTTAAACAATGTATTATTATTTCCAGCAATATTCTTTTGGAATGAATTTAGAAAGTCGCGTTTTCTTCCCGAATCTTTCAACTTATTTTTATCTTTTTACTTATTTCGAGACAATAATCAGTCACGTTTACCATAAATAATTGGTGAACTCATGTCTTATTTATAACAATATTCTCTAAGAATAATGTTGAACAATGGCAGTTTTTTCTAAAATATTTCACTTTTTGTCCACTTTACAATTAGAGTAAATTAATAATTAATTGAATTGAACAAACACAATTCATTAAGCAATTTGTTATTTATTTTTATAATATTCTCTTCGAATAATGATAGAAATTTGCGGTTTTTTCTATAATATGCAACTTTTTGCCCACTTTTCACATGAAGCGAAGTCAAAATTGATCAAATTTAACATACATAATTATTTAATCAAATAATTATTATTTATAACTATCTTCTATATTAATAAAAGTGAGTTGCGGTTTTCTATGAAATTTTCCACTTTTTGTCAACTTTCCACTCAGAAAGAGGTAGTAATTAATGTAACTAGAAAAAAATTATTGTTTAAACCATTCATCATTATTCACAACTATATTCTCATATATTAATGCTAGGTAGCTGCGGTTTATTTCTGAAATTTCAAGTTTTTTGTTCACTTTTTACTCGCATAAGTGAAATAAAAATCCGGGACCCGACCGGAAGTTTCGTTTCATTTCGTTATCGATAGAAAAAAATTATTTTTTACTAAACTATGAACTGCTATCTCTAGATTTGGACAAAATTTGATAAAATCTGAAATGATATTAATGATTGAATCCAAATTATTTTGTTTAATTGTCAGTAAAGAAATGAAACGAAAGTTTCGATCGGACCCCTGATAATAAGTAATGCAAGTTAACAAACATAATTGTTCAAACAATTTATTATGGTTAATTACTATCTTTCTTTAAAGTATTTCTAGAAAGTTCCACTTTTTTCTGAAATCTTCATTGTTTAGCTTTGACTTTTTATTCATGAACAAATAATAAATGAACATTGACAAGAATAATTTTTAAATAGTATTGCATTTTTTCAAAGTGAATTATTTGCTCTCTTTTGCCAATGTTTTAATAATATCAATTTAAACAAAAATGCGCTCAGTTACTACTTCAAGGAAAATGTACATTTAATATGATCCATATAGACAATTTTAAGATTATTTCACATATCTGTATCATTTCCAAGAAATATATTCACAAAAAAGAAAGAGATTGTTCAAAAAGTTATTCTCTCTCTTGTTTATTTACGATTTGTTCATAACTAAAAACCCAATGCAAAGTTGAAAATTTTAGAAAATACTGCAACTTTCTAGGAATCATCTAAGAGAAAATAGTTATGAACAATAATGAATTGCCTAAGCTATTATGCTCGTTAACTTTCATTCATTATTAAATAAGTAAAAAGTTGACAAAAAGTGGAAAAATTCAGAAAAAGCTGCAACTTTCTAGCATTATTCACAGGCAATATTATTTAAAATAATGATAAATTATTGAAACAATTATGTTTCCTAACTTAAATTAATTATTACCTCACTCTAATTGAAGAGTGGACAGAAAGTAGAAACTTATAGAAAAAGCTGCAACTTTCTAAGTCAATAATAATATTCAGAGGATAATACCTCTGAATATTATTAAAAAACGCATTTTTAAAAATTTATTATCACATCATTATACTAAAATTTATATTACTTCATTAAAATTTATATTATATTGTTATATATTATTATTTATTTATTGCGAAAAAATACTTTTGTCAGTGCAAATCTATATAATTTAAGAAAATTTGCAACGTACGTACTTCCACTAATTACAATGTTATTTTTCGTAGAACGAAAAAGGTCGTAGGTGTGTAGCGAAATGCCCAGTAAGTAAAAAAAATATACGGCCTCTTTCTTATTGGAAAACTATTAGTTTTCCCCAAAATTGTAAACTAAAACATAATATTTCTTCAGAATGGAGCTACGAGGGTTTGCATAATTAAAGATAGAAATACTGCATTTGTGAGTGCAGAATATTTCCCCTGCGCGCAGGGGAAATGCGGACTATACACAGGTTAGTTGTGTAACAAGATTTTTCCTTATTTTCTAAGGATTAATTTTTATTTATTATTTCAAAACATTGTTTTTATGAACGGTTCACTGTTAAATGCGTTACATTTTTAATGTATCAACCTCGATGAATTTCAAAACGAAAATTGTTTAACCTTAACAAATTGAATGCGAAATAGTTCAATTTGAAAAATTTATTCACATTTTGGATATAACATTATACCGGGGGGTTAATTACTCGTGCAATGTGGTGTACACTCTCTTTGCAACCTTATGTAATCTCATTCAATCCCATGAAATCTTTTGTAATCCCATAAACTACGTAAACAATTAATGGGGAGGGGGGGTGTCTTTTTTATCACGTTTCCTTATAATAAATTTTAAAGAATTCTTTTTTTTCTGTTTTTAAGAAACGTACCCTTTTCTTTTCATTTTTTCCTCATTTTCGCTTAAATTCAAACTAAATTGATAAAATCCATCAAACAAACTCAACTCCTTTTACCTATAGAGTCTACTATTATATTTTTGGTTCGGAATTCATCTCGATTGGTTAGAAATTCTAGTATTTGGTTTGAAAAAAAAACTTAATTTGGTTGGAAATACAACTATTTTGTTAAAAAGTAATTTTTTCAGAATTTTAGCTATACAGTTGAAAATTGAACTACTTTGTTTAAAATTCATGTTTTGGGTTGTATATTCATCTTCTTGGTTGAGAAATTAACTATTTTATTTCTAGGAAATTAATCTTCTGGGTTAAACTCACAATAATGAAACTGCAGTAGATAATCATTAATTTAAAATACTTATGTATGTAAAAAAAGTAATTTAACTTTAATTAATAGTTAGGACTGCACATGTATTAATAAATTAGAATAAGGAATAATTATTTAAGGTATATTTGTGTTTCAAATTAATGAATATCTGTTGAAGGTCCATTATCTACTGTTGGGTGGTTTCCTCTAACTATTCCGTTTTTGGATGGAAATATATATTTTTTATTAAAAATTTATCTTTTCTATTTTCAAATTAATTTTTTCCGTTAAATTTTAGTCTTTTTTATCGTAAGTTAATATTTTTAATTTAACATTCTACCTTTTAGACTAAAAATTAAACTATTCGGTTGAAAGTTAAATTTTTGTTAAATTTCAACTATTTTTTGTGAATATTTAACTTTATGGTAGAATAATTTTTTTGAAAATTAATGTACTTTGTTGAAAATTCGTGTTTTTGTTGAAACATTAATCTTCTTGCTGGGAAATTCATCTTTTTGATTGAAAATTTAACTATTTGGTTGAAAATTCATATTTCTTTAAGATTCATCATATTGGTTGAAAATGTGACCATTCCATTTAAAAGAAATTAATCTTCTGGGTTAAAAAATTATCTTTTGGGTTAAACGCTATTAGTGAAAATTCATTTTTTTATGATTCATCCTTTTATTTAAAAATTCATTTCTTTTTTTGAAAAAATAACTATTTTTTTTTGGAAATTCTCTTTCTTTTTGGTCGAGAATTATTTTTTGTTTGACCAAAAATATTTAATTTTTGGTTAAAAATGAATACTTTTCATTGAAAATTGATCTTTTCTAGCCGATAATTCATGTAGTTTGTTTGAAATTTGTCTTTTTTGGTCAAAAATTAATCTTTGCAGTTGAAAATTAATCCTTTTTGTCAAAAAATGTTACTTTTTGGTTCAAAATTAATCCGCTTTGACTGAAGTTTCAACATATTGCTAGGCAATTAATCTATTTGGCTGAAAATTATCTTTTTTGTTGAAAAATCACATTTTCGGGTTGAAATTGAACCGTTCTGTAGATAATTTGTCCTTTTGGCTTCAAAATTGAATATTTTTGTTGAAAATTGATTTATCTTTTTGAAAATTCGTATTTTTCGTGAGAAAATTATTCTTTTTGATGGGAAATTCACCTTTTTGGTTGAAACTTTACTCTTTGATTAAAAGTTCATTTTTGTTTAGTTAACAATACAATAACTAGTTTCTTAAAAATTCATTCTTATTAAAATTCATCTCTTTGGTGTAAAATTCAACTTTTTTTTTAAAATATGTTTTTCTTCTTGGTTAAAAATTAATTTTTTACCTGAAAATTGCTGTATTCCATTTTTGGTTATAATTTGTTCTTTATAAGTTGAAAATTCATGTATTTTGTTGAAAATTCGTCTTTTTGCTTAGAAAATTATTCTTGTTTGTTGAAAATTTAATATATATTTCCACTTACAATCTTAAGGACTTAAAGCTTTTCATATTGCATTTGATATGGTATTCACAATAAGTTCATTTCAAAAAATGCATTCCTCCATAATTACCATTTTTCGTGAAAAATAACCCTCCTACCTATGTTTTGATAGAATTTTGGGCTACTTTACTTCTTTTCAATGATTTATTTATGTATTTTACGTAGTATTTCCAAATTTTTTTAGGAAATTTCAATGAATTCCGGAGACTTTCCATAAATTTTAAGCGATTTCGTCAGATTTCTTAAAAATTTTACCGCATTTTGAAGATTTTTAAAACATATCATGAGGTTTTAAGGGATTTCAAAGGATTTCAACCAAGTTCGATGGACTTTTATTGATTTCACGTCCTTTAAAAGGATTTTAAGGGTTTTTGAAAAATTCTTCGGTTTCCAAGAGATTCAAAAATATTTCCACCGATTTCAAGGAATTTTTTAACATTTAGAGGAAATGTAGAGGACTTTCAATATTTCTAAACGTTTTCGGGGATTTTACGGAATTTCAGACAATTGCAAGAGATTTAAAAAATTTCAAAGAATTTTGTATGATTTCCTAAGATTTTAAGATGCATCTAGTAAACTTTGGAAATAAATTAGATTAAATTTGAAGGGATTCCTAGCGGTTTCAAAGATTTCAAGGGATTCTAAGGTTTTTAAAGGAATGTCACAAGATTAAAGGATTTCAAAATTTTCAAAGCCACGGATTCTAAGACTTTTGAAAGAAAATATTTCAAATGATCTTAGAGGATTTTCACGTTTTTCAAGGATGTCAAGGTATTTCAAAGAATTTTGCAGAATTTCTAAAAAATTTACGGGATATCTAGTGAAGTTTTGAAAATAAATGAAACGAAATGAAATTTCAAGAGATTTTAAAGTATTTCAAAGAATTTCACAAAGATTCAAGGATTTTATTGAATATTAAGGAATTTCAAGGTATTTCAAAGATTGTTAGGGATTTAAATATTTTTTCAGACAGATTTAATGAATAGGTTTAATTTAAATTATATTCAAGGGCTTTAAAATAATTTATACTTTTATAAATGGATGTTTACGCTTTTCAAAAATTTCAAGGGATTTCAGTAAATATCTAGAGATTTCAAGACATATACAAAATTTCAGGTGATTTAAAATAATTTTGTAACATTTAAGATGACTTCAAGGGATTTCTAGAGAACTCTGAAAAATAAATCAATTTAATTTATTTAAGGTATCTTAATATATTTCAAAGATTTCTAGGGATTTTAACATTTTTCTGGAGAACTTAAATGAATACGTTTAATTCAAGAGATTTGAAGAGATATACAGAATTTTAAGGGATTTCAAAGAATTTGTTCGGAATTTCCAAAGTATTCACGAGTATTTTTAGTAAACTTTGGAAACTAAATAGTTTTGAATCAAATTTTGAGGGATTCCGAGCGATTTCAAAAATTTTAAGAAATTTCAAAGTCTTCAAAGGAATTTCACAAGATTTAAGGATTTTATCAAATCTACGAGGATCTCAGGGGATTGCAAAGTTTATTCAGATAAATTTTATAATTAAGTTCAATTTAAATTATATTCAAGCGTTTTGAAATGATTCTTACATTTTCCAAAGATTTCAAGGGATACTAATGTATTCTAAAGGATTTCGGAAGCTATAAAAAATGTCAAGTGATTTCGAAGAATTTTCTAGAACTTCCAAAGATTTCAAGAGATTTGTAAAGAACTCTGGAAAATAAATTGAATTTCATTAAATGTCAAGGGATTCTTTACGATTCCACCAATTTTAAGCGTTTTTGAGGTATTTGAAGGACCTAAGAGAACTTTAATGAATAAGTTTAACTTAAATTATATTCAAGGGCTTTTGAATGATTCATACTTTTTGAAATGGATTTTTATGTTCTCCAAAGATTTCAAAGACTTTATAAAATCTCGAATTAAATTTCATTTCAAAGCATTTCTATTGATTTCAACAATTCGAGGAGAGAATATACAGATTTATAGGCCCTCCAACTATTTCAAAGATTTTGGGCGATTTTACAAATCTTGACAATAATCCCTTTAATATTCTTGTATTGTTTATTCCAATGCTGATTATCCTATAACGTTTGCCTATAAGTATTGGTAACCATTTTAGGTTTCATAAAAACAAAGGATGCAGATTGTAACAAGTCAAGTGGTCCTGGATCTGGAGATGACGACGGCGGCGGCTTACAATAATAAGAAAACACATTCATGAAAATGTAATCCACGAAATAAATCACTCAAGAGTCATAATTTCAAATGTTTTATTATTTCCCTTGCTTATATTTTAGATTTAAATCAGTAATAAATCATTTTTGTTTATACTAAATAGTATATTCCAGTATATTTCCCAATGACAAAAAGTCTTTTGAGCGAAATGAAGATTTCAGTCAACGTATTAAAGTTGTATGTAAATAATTTAATTTACATAATTACCCACTTTACCAGCGAAAACGTTTATTCAATGAAAGAATCTTTAATTTAAATAAGAATTTTTTATTATTTTTATATGAAAAAACTGCCTTAGAAATTCTAAAAATTATCATTTACAAACATTTGTAATGCTTTTGAACATGGCACATCCTTTGGCAGAGAGTAAATTCTAGTACAGAAGAAGATAAATATCACAAGCAGTTTTGAAAAAAAAAAGTATAAAATCGACGTAATTAACAATTAAATCAATTTTAAATTGGTTTTCTGAGTATGAGTACTTTATTCATTCTTACGCTTTTTCTCCATTAAAGTTTTTGCAAAATGCATGAGAATTTTTTATAAAAATGTTTAGATTCAATGCTAACGTTTTAAAAATACTAGTCTTCAAAACAATGCATGGAATTTTGAAAAATGTTCGCAATTTCATAATGTTTTCGTAACTTGAAAAAATTTTAGAACTATAATTCATAGTGCCTAGGCTCATTCGTCACAGAATTTGGTTGTAATCTTTTTCTCCTATTATTACAAGATTAATATTAAACATCATAAAAAAACTAATCGTCTTTAAAATCGCGACAGTTTTGTATGAATTTAAGGCGCTTTAATACAAACTAAAAAATCTAAAATCAATATAATTTCAGAATTTTTGATAATTTTGACAATTATTGTCATCACTTCAGAATTTGCATACATAATATTTTTGCACATTATAATGTAGACAATCGAGCCATTGAATTTAGGCCTAATATTTTTTGTTTTGAATAACCCATTTTCAGTGAAAAATGTTAACATGGCCTAAAAGTGTTGAAAATTGTTAATCTTCTTTAAAATATACACCAATTTCAGATCAAAAACACGAACATAACCTGAAATTGTGGGAAAATTAATAATTTAATGACTTTGATTAATAATCTGAAGAATAATGAAAGTCTGTGAAACCTTATGATTTTTTAAATTTTAAATATCAATTTTTGAGCAAAAATTTCAACATGAGAAAAAATTGCACCAAGTTATGAATCTTCTTTGAAATCTATATTAATATATTTCCAGTTGAAACCGATAGCTTAAGCTACATTGTGAACAATCTTTTTTAGAATATTTAAAAAAAATGTTAAATACTAATTTCCGATGAAAAAATACTGAAATCATCAAAAATTGTTAAAAAATTAAAAATCGTGTTCAAATTAAAACAAATTTTGTTTCAAAACGAAAATTTTTCTATGTAAAACGCCAACTTAACCTAAAATTGTTTAAAAATAATCAATCTCCTTTTGAATCTAATGATTTCTGTATAAAAAGGGAAATTTCCGACAAAAAATCGAACATAATCCGAAATTGTGTAAGCTTGTAAATTTTGTTATTTTAAACAAAAGTCGTTAGATTTAGATCTAACGATTTTTTTGTTTGAAAATAAAACTTTCAAATGAAACACACCAACATAACCTAAAGACGTTGAAAACTGTGAGTAGTCTTTGATATCTAATTTTTTAAATTAAATCTACTAATAAATATGGACCAAAAATACTAGCATATAATCCAAAATTGTTAAAAGATTCTAATCTTTCTACAAATGATGATGATTCTTGATTGAAAAAGCCAATTTTCGATGTGAAATTCTACCGTAACTTAAAAGTGTTGAAAAATATTAATAGTTATTGAAATTGAATGATTTATCAATAAAAATGTCACTTCCTGATGAAAACCACTTTAAAAATTCAAAATTATTGGAGCTTGTAAATTTGATTATTTTAAACAGAAACCATTGGATTTAAATGTGATGATTCTTTTTGTTTAAATACCTATTACAGAACCTACAGTTTTCTGAAAAATT
This sequence comes from Andricus grossulariae, assembly GCA_011634705.1. Classification (NCBI taxonomy): domain Eukaryota; kingdom Metazoa; phylum Arthropoda; class Insecta; order Hymenoptera; family Cynipidae; genus Andricus; species Andricus grossulariae. The sequence continues at coordinate 19,977 of JAABKJ010003979.1, forward strand.
CTAAATATTCTTTGAAGTACAATAATTTTTTAATCTAAAATATTATTAATTTTCGAGAAGCAACACTGACACAAAATAACAATAAAATTTTCATATAAACTGAAACTATTAAAAAATTGCAAATCTTCTTAGAATTTTAATGATTTTTGTTTTAAAATAACAATGTATGGTCTAAAACGTTATGATAACCTAAAATTGTTAACATTTTTGAATCTATAAAATATTTTGATGTTGTTAGAATAACAATTTCCGACGAAAAACAATAACATGGTCCAAAATTGTTAAAAGATTCTAAATCTTGTTCAATTAAAAGCTTTTTTGTTTGAAAATAATAATTTTACGTGTAAAACGTTAACATAGCCTAAAATTGTTGTATATTAAAAATTTTGGACCATGATTTTTTATTAAAAATTCTTAATTCCAGTGAAAAGAACTAACAATATTTTGAAAAAAAATTTGAAAATTTAAGTTTTGTTCGAAAATTTATGATTTTATATTCAAATTCTTCTTAACAAATACTAATACTTGCAAAAAGTACCGACAAGAAAAAAATATTAAAAACAATAAGAAGAACAATTGTTTACCAATTCGCCTAAGAATTTTTACGATTTTTTAAATAATTAATAAAAAGCCAATCAGGTTTTTAACAATAATGTTTGTGAGTTTTTGGAGATATATGATTACACCACTTTTCTGGATAGGAAAATTATATTGTTTTATTTCGGAATATTCCATTATTTCAATGTTAAATTATGACACTTTAATATTTTTTTATATTAGTAGAAAACTATGCAATTAATCGCAATAAAGTCAAAGCTTTTTATAACTTGTCAGCTTTTGCTTCTAATCTGTTCTGTGTCTACGAATAATAAATCAAAACGCAATAAAAGGTCTTAAAATTATTGTAATTTTCTCGAACCTTGAAAACATGCTTGTCAACTCCTCACAAATATTATGCAGGTGTATATAAGGCATCAGTTACAATGACTTTAGTTTCTTATCAAACCTCGTTATTTGACACGATTGTTTGCACAACAAAATCTTCATTAGAAAAAGATTGGCTTGCAATTCAGTTTTCAAGATGACGGGAAAAGTGACATTCCTTTTCTTCTTAAGTGAGTAATTATCAATTCTTTACAAATTTACTTGTTGCAAAGAGATTTTATTAAAGAATTAAAGGAATTCTAATTTTGTAATCATTCTTTTTTTATAAAATATGCTAAAGAATAATAAACTAATCAAAAATTATTGCAAATAAATAAAATTAATAAGTCAGAGGACTGCTGTCTGACACATTCAAGTTTGTATTTGGTTTAAATAATGCAATTTATTTTAGACTATCACTAGAATTTTTATAGATATGTAGGAAGGTAGATGAAAAATAATTGTGAAATAATAATAAGTGAAATCACGTCATTCGAAAAAATTGAGGAAATAAGTCATGTTAATTAAGAAGAGAATAGGCAAAAGAATATTCTTCAAATGCGAGTGAATACCATCATCTTTATAATCACACAGACGTAATTGGTAAATATAAATTACTTACGTCATCAGGCGAGATAATTTATAATACATAAATTACGCAATGCAAGGAAATATTAAGCCAATCAATATAAAATTAAATTGTAACAATTAAACTAATAAAATGAGCGATCATACAAAAATTAAGATACCGACATACTCAGCAGTTCATTCATAGTCTAGTGCTTCGAAAAATTATTTCAACCGTCGTGAAACACACCTCCATAGATAAGAAATATATACGTCTCCAAATATTCAGTATCTTATCAAACTTCGTCATTTGACAAGTTTTTTCTTTGTAGAAATAAATCTGGATTAGAAAAAAATTGTCTTAAAATTCAGTTCTCAAGATGACGGGAAAAATGACATACGTTTTCGTACTAAGTAAGTATTTATATGTTCTTGCAAATTCTACTTGCTGCGAAGGAATCTGATTCAAGAATTAAAGAAATTCGGATTTTGTAGCAAGCTCTTTTTATAACATATGTTTAAGAATGATAAATTAATAACAAATTATTACAAATAAATGAAATTCATAAATCCGAGGACCGCTGTCTGGCTCATTTGATGTTGTATTTTGTTTAAAAAATACAATTTCTTTTAGATTTGAACTAGAATTTGTATAATAATGCCGGAAGGTCGATGACGAATAATTGTGAAATTATAAGTAAAATTAGGACATATAATCAGTAGGTTATATTATATAAAATTTTGAAAATAATTATATTTTAATAACCTAAAAATTAACAAAAGAATATTTTTCAAATGCGAGTGAACACAATCATCTTTACGCGCATTCGCACGCAATTGGCTAAATTAAATTATTTGCTAATTAGATTACGAAAGAATGATTGTTTTTAGGCGAGAAAATTCATAATATATAAGTTGCGCAATAAAGGAAATTATTGAGACAATATGAAATTCAATCCTAATAACTGAAATAATCAAATAAGGGATCATACAAAAATTACATGTCCAGAGATATGGAATATATACGTCTCCAAATATTTAGTTTCCTGTCAAAACTCGTCATTTTACATGTTTTTTTGCAAAAAATATCTTGATTTGAAAAAGATTGTTTCAAAATTCAACTTTCAAGATGACGGGAAAAATGACATATGTTTTCTTACTAAGTGAGGAATTATTTATTTAAAAAATGTTACTTACTGAGAAGTGATTTCAATTTTCATTCAAGAATTTTGAAAAATATGATTTTTCAGTAAGCATTTTTTATAACATATGCTGACAAATATTCAATTAATGATAAATTATTACATATACATGAGTTGCGCAATAAAAGTAAATATTATGACAATAAATATGAAATTCAATCCTATCAATTGAAATAATAAAATGACCAATCATACAAAAATTAAGATATACCGACATGCTCAGAAGTTATTTGACAAGATATTTTGCACAAAAAAATCTTCATCGGAAAAAGATTATCTTATAATTCAGCTTTTAAGATGAGAGGAAAAGTGACATTCATTTTCTTATTGAGTAATTACCTATTTTTGAAAATTCCTCTTTTTGCGAAGAGATTTCATTGAAGAATGTAAGAAATTCAGATTCTGTAATTAGATTTTTATATAAAGTATGCTGAAGAATAACAAATAAATGAGAAATTATTACAAATAAATAAAATGACTAAATCATATGACATACGAAATAATAAGTTTAATTAACTCTTAAAGCCAGTGAGATATATTATAAAAATTTCAGAAAATAATTTAGGTTTAAAAACTTAACAATTAGCACATGAATATTTTCAAATGCGAGTGAATACCATTATTTTTACACGAATACGCAAAACAAATTATTTTCTGATTAGTTTACAAAATAGTATTGAGACAATGAATGTAGAAGGCATTTCTAACAATTAAAATAATAAAATTTGATATCGTATAAAAATTAAGATACCGACATACTCCGCAGTTCGTTCGAAATCGTGCTCATTGAAAAATTATCTCAACCATCGTGGCACACATGTCCAGATATAAGAAATATGCAAGTCTTGTCAAGGAGAATCCATATTTGCAATCGAGTATCGAGAGTGATTGATAAAATGGTTTATCAAAAATTGGTATCCAAATAAATGGAAAACGCCGCCAAATAGGACGCCGCGCTGTAAATAAATATGTAAAATTAAAACGTAAAAGTAAAAATTTAATTAAATTAAAATAAAAATATTGTCTGAATTTTTATGAATATTCTAGAGAACAAGAACTAAATAAATAATGTTTGTTAGGAAATACGACATACCTCGACGAGGAGCGCGACGTTTATCGAATGCAATTGCAACGTGGAATAACAGGCGCTCCCTACTACTTTCGTTAATCTCGACCTAATTGCCTTGAAACAATTATCGCTCAGACGTCGAGAAAATATTACTCAGAGTACTAAAACCGCGCTTTAAATTATATTCTAGGTTGAAAATTAAGAAAATTGCATTATTTAAACAAATGCGGATTTTTCGAAAGATGACTCTTTCCCGTATTCTCTTCTTTTTCAATAATCACTCTTCTTCCACCTGTTTTCAAAAAACTTCCCCTTTTTTCGTTTTTCGCTGAAGTGCAAACTGAAATAATATTACCCAATGAAAAAATGCAACTAGTTTTTTTGGTTAAAAGATAATTTTTTGTTACTGAGAAGTATACTGCCTTATTTTTTGTTCGGATTTCATCTCTTTTGGTTAAAAATTCTTCTATATGATGGAAAATTGAATTATAAAAATGCAACTTGTTTTTTAAAAATTCATGTTTCTTTGTCAAAAATTCAACTATTTGGCTAAAAGAGTTTTTTTCAATGAAAAATGAATCTATTTGGTTAATAATTCATGTATTATGTTACAGAATTTTATTTTTTGGTAGAAAATTAATCATCGGGGTAAAAAAATCATTGTTTTGTCGAAAATTGATCTTTCTAATTGAAAATAGATATTTTTAATCGAAAATTGATATTTTTCAGACAAAAATTATTGCAATTTATTGAAAATACATTGTTTTTTGCTAGAAAATTAGTCTTCTTAATTGAAAATTCATCTTTTTTGGTTTAAATTCAACTTTCCGGTTGAAAATTAAGTTTTTTTAGTTGAGGATTCTACTATTTTGTTGAAAAATAAATTTTTTTGGTTAAATTGAAATCTTTTAGGTTTCAAATTAAAATCTTTTTGGGTAGAAATATCAACTATTACATGTTTCGTAGAGATTCTATCTTTTTCATTTTTTTTGCGGTTGAAGATTTATCATTTTATTTACAAATTAAACTATTTTATTTTGAATTATCCTTTTCTTAATTCAACTGTTTTGTAGAAAACGCGTGTTTTTGGCCTAAAAATTCAAGACTTCTGTAAAAAATTGATGTATTTTCTTGAAAATTCGTCTTTTTAGGTAGAACATTAATGTTTTCGGTGGAATATTCAGCTTCTTTAAATTTAAATATTTAGTTAAAAAATTATCCTTTCCTTGTTTAAAAGTTCTACTATTTGGTTGTAAGTTGAATTGCATTGTTTATAATTGATTTCTTTAGATAAACCTTTTTTGTT
>JAABKJ010003980.1:0-25044 GCA_011634705.1 Andricus grossulariae
ATTCCTTGGAATATTTTTAAGCCTTTGAAACATTTTCAATTTTTTTTAATCGATTGAAAATACCTTGGAATTATTTAAAATACCCAAAAATATTTTAAATCCTCTGCAATTTTTTCAATTTATTGAAATGTATTAAAAATTCTTTTAGAATTGTCAAAATTACCCTAAAATAATTACCAAAATTTCAATTGATTGACATTGATTAAAAATTCCTTAAAATCTTTGAAAATACCCTTAAATATTTGAAATCCTTTCAATTTACTGGAATCGATTGAAAATGCCTTAGAATCATTTAAAATACTTTTAAATATTTCAAATAAAAACATTTAAAATCCTGGGAATTATTTTTACTTTTTTCAAATCAATTGGAAATTCCTTGGAATCATTTTAAATTATCTTAAATATTTTAAATTCTTTAAAATCCTTCCAATTTATTGAAATCTATTGAAAATTCCTTGGAAAGTTTGAAAATACGCTAAAATATTTGAAATACTTTTAATTGATTGAAATCAATTAAAAATTCCTGGGAATATTTCAAAATACCCGAAAATATTCAAAATTCTTTGAATTTATTAAAATGTATTAAAAATTCTTTGGAATATTTTAAATCCTTTGAATTATTTTTAATGCTTTGAAATTGATTGAAAATACACTAAAATGTTGGATACCCTGTCAATATATTTAAGTCGATTAAAAATTTCTTGGAATCTTTGAAAATACCCTTAAATATTTGAAATACTTTCAATTGATTGAAATCGATTGAAAATTCCTTGGAATATTTTTAAATACTCGAAAATATTTTGAATTTATTATTATCGATTGATAATTCCTTGGTAAATTCAAATCCTTTGAGATATGTTTAATTTTTTGAAATCGATTGAAAATTCCTTGGAATCATTTAAAATACCCTAAAATATTTCAAATCCTCCGAAATCCTTTCAATTTATTGAAATCTATCGAAAATTCGTTGGAATTTTAAAAAATTTCCTGATATATTTTAGTTACTCTCAAATATTTTTAAATCCCTTTAATTTATTGAAATCAATTTAATATACCTTCAATTATTTCAAATTCTTTGATATCCTTTTAATTTTTTGAAATTTATTGAAAATTCTTCGGAATCATTTAACATATCCTAACGTATTTCAAGTCCTTTGAAATTCTTTTAATTTATTTAAATCTTTGAAAAATTTCTAGGAATCTTGCAAAAAATTCTAAAATATTTTTAATTCTGTGCAATGTTTTAAAATTTTGAAAAGTTTTTGATATTCTTTGTAATTCCTTGAAAATATCTTATTGAGAGCCTTATTGTAAACCTAGGAAAAATTAAATACGAATTTAATTCGGGTAATTATTTCTTTAATTAACTGTAACATTAAGGATAATAATAATGAAATTTATATTTCAATATTTCAAGCCTTGAGAAGCATATCAAATTATTATTTTTACTCACATCATTTTTTAAATGATTTATATCAAAAGATTTTCATTAAATACCAAAAATTGTAATTATAAAATGCGAGCGTATATCTTAATCTCTGAAATACTATTTTTTTAAAATCAAATGATTCCAAATTCTGTATTTTCACTCATATAAGATTATAGTATCAATTTGAATTATTATGGAAGGTTAAATAAATTTTAGTCGTCAAACTATTTTAATTCATGAGCTGCATTGAATAAGTCTCCGCCCACTTTTGCATAATAAGCTCTTTGAAGTACTCATTACTCTTCAGACCCTGAACTTTAATTAACATTTTTTGGTACTTCACTGCTGAAAGTTTGGACTTTGAACAGTCATTAGAAACAACAATTGTCTGATGATAAAAAGACAAATCGTTGAGTAAGATCAAGTGTTGGAAAAATAGATTCATTCCTTCCTCAGTAAACATACACAAAAACCCTAAGTCTATTCTTATCCTAATTTCAGATAGTTTAGTTGATAGCGATTTTTATCTGCCGAGCGATAAAAATTATAGGTCAGTGGATAAAAATTGTTATCGATTTTTGTCTAGAGCTATCAAATCTATCTTGCAATGAATAAATTTTATTTTTGCGCGAAGAAAAACGTTGCTTTTCTTTCATTGCATTTTTTTCCGGACGATAGTTTTATTTTTGATAATTTCATGATTTTTTATAAGAATTTATTTGTTTCAAAGATAATTTTTTGGGTATAATTGAAACCAAGAAAGATCAATCTTCAACCAGAAACGATGATTTTTCTAAATCAGAGACGAATTTTTAATCTAAAAGGACGAATCTTCTATCCAAAAAAAAAAAGTTATAACAAATGATTGGGTTTTTCATAAAAAGATGACTTTCACAAAATGGATGATTTTTCAATAAAATAATCAAATTTTAAATAAAAAATATGAATTGTCAACCAAGAAGATTAATTTTGTACCAAAAAATTTGAATTTTCAACCAAGTGGTTGAAGTTTTAACTTTAAAAAGATATATTTCAACCAAAAACGGAATAAGAATTATACTTTCAATCAGAAATATTAAGTTAAAAAAAAAACAGGATTTGAAGAAAAAAATTGTATTTTTAACCAAAAAGATTAAGTTTTTACAACAAAATTTAAAAAGTAGGTCAATTTTCAAAAAAAAAAATGACCTTTTAAAAAAATGATTGAATTCTCAACAAAATAATTAAATTTTCAACCGCAAAAGATGAATTATTAATCATAACTATAATAGTTGACTTTTAAATAAAAAAGTATAAACTTTCAGCCGAAAAAGATTACTTTTCTACTCAAAGAATGTTCAACCAAAAGTTGAATTTTCGACAAAAAAAAATGAATTCTTAAGAACAAATATAACATTTGAAATTTCAACAACAAAAATTAATTTATAATGAAAAACAATTGAATTTATACAAAAATAAGACGTTTTAATTATAAATTTTGAAACAAAAAGTTATTTTTCAACCAAATAGTACAATTTTCAATTCTGAAAGATGACTGTTTTAAAAAGTTGAATTTTCAACTAAAAAAATTAATTTCGAGCCAAGATAGATAATTTTTTAACCACAAATCATGATTTTTATACCATAAAAAATGAATTTTCAATCCAAAATGACGACATTTGTATCCAAAAAGACGAATTTTAACAAATATTTGATTTTTGACGAAAAAAGATAGCATTAGCAAAATAGATGGATTTCCTACAAAATAATTGGATTTTCAACAAAATAATTGAATTTTTAACAAAATAATTCAACTTTTAACTGAATAGTTGAGTTTTTAACCAAGAAGATAAATTTTCAACCAAAAATATTTATTTTTCACAAAAAAAGACGAGTTTTTAACCAAAAAGATGAATTTTCAACTGAATTGATAAATCTGCAATTGAAAAAATGAATTTTTAACAAATTCGTTCAACTTTTAACCAAAAAGTTAAGTTATGAACCAAAAAATTACAAATTTTCAACAACAAAATTTCCACCAAATTGTTTATTTTTCAAGTCAAAAGGTCGAATTTTGTATCCAAAAAGAGAAATGTTAAAAAAAAAACAATTAAATTTTCGACCAAAAACATGAATTTTCAACGACAAATGTAATATGTGATATTTCAAACAAAAAAGAGTTTAATTTCAAATGAAAAACAATTAAATTTACCCAAAAAAGCGACGTTTCAACAATATAGTTGATTTTCGACCACTTTTTGAATTTGTAAGCAACCAAAAAAATTTTTTTTTCAAAGTCGTTGATTTTTCAACCCGAAAATATGAATTTTTAACCATGAAGGTTAGCTACAGCCAAATATTTTAAGTTTTAACTAAAAAGATGTATCTTTAATCAAAAAAGATAAATTATCAACAAAATAAAACATCAACAAAATAATTACATTTTCAACTATAAACTATGAATTCTGAACCATAAATATATTAATGAACTTTACAATTAAAAAGAAGTAACTTTCAACCAAAAAGAATGACTTTTCTAAAACATTTTTGAATTCTCAACAGTATAATAAAATTTGTTTAAAAAGGGAGGAATTTTAAACAAAAATATGTAGTAGTTGATACCAAAACAAAACTAGATTTTAATTTTAAATCGAAAAAGTTCAATTCAATAAAAAAAACGCATTTTTACCAGAAATGAATTCTCAACTATAATGATGAATCATTAAAAAAAAGGATTTGTAACATAGTTTAATTTTTAACCAAGTGATTGACTTTCTAACCAAAAAAGAATTATTTTAAACAAAAAATATTATAGTAGCCTTTCGAACCAAAAAGAATGAATTACCTTTCGACCAAAAATAGTTGTATTTTCTTACTGGGTTCTATTAATTCATTTTAAATACTTTTAAAGTATATATTAAACTATGTAAAACGGTGTTTTTCGGAAGAGAAATTGGCTTGTTTTTACATGTTAGTAGTCATTTTTGCATTATCAAATTATTCCTTTCTAGCCCACTCAGAAAAATACTTTAAAAATCTCAAAATGAACAGATATACTAGAAAAAAATTAAAGAGAATGAAGAATCAAAATCTATTCACTGATCAAAATACATTTTAAATAATTGAAACATGAGCATTTTTCCATTCTGTTTACCTATTTCACAATCTATGATCTTCTGGAATTTGTTTAAATGTATTTCTATCGACAGAAAGTGCTGAAGTATTTGACAAATTTTTTAAAGCTACCTAACAAATTTTTTACCTAAAAATTTTTTTTGAACTCAAAAATGACTATACAACTTTCTGAAGAAAAGGTGCTACTGAACAGAAAAAACGTTTGATTTTTGTTTCGGGACATTTTCTTAAAAAGTCATTTTGAACTTTAGCTATGTTCGCTCTTCTGATTAATGTCAAAACTGAAAAATAATTAAATTGCTTCAATATTCCTATTGCTCAACATAAACCAATGATAGTTCGGTTTTTCATAGTAAGTTTCGGAAACCCATATGATATGAAATCTTTTTAATTATAGACAAAATCCCCATTTGAATAATGTCTTCGGAATATCTTCTGATGTAACCATATATATAGTTTGACGGATTGTTTGATAATAAGCGTTTGAGCACCATTGTCTTGTTAATATCAACTTGACAACACTCGAATTTGAGTACATAATGATAAGACTTCCTCTCTCGTAACTAGGTTAGCTGACTAGAATGGTCGCTTTGTCCAAATTCAGATCCCAAATATCTTGTAACACTTAATGGTGTGTCAATGCATTCACGAGTAAACTCGTAAAGTATAACAGGAAGTGCTTCGTATAGCCAATTTTGTGAGATTTGTGTACTTTGCGCAAATCAAACATGCACAGCAATGACAACAAAGTGAAATGAGAAATTTACTTTCGATCATGGCTTAGAAGAAGTCGGTTGTAAGACTTCATGATTGGTTTGTAACAGTTGGTGATGTTTAATCATTTTCAATATGAGCTACATTCTTTAAAGCGTTTTGGAAATGATCTAATCCCTTATCAAGATAAAACTTTTTTAGCTTAAAAGAGACGTATTCCTCTCAAATTTATTGATAGAATACAACAATTTAAGCAACAAATAAGAGAGGACTATGCTTTTTTCAAGTGAAGATAGTGATTAAATAACAAGAAGAGTGTTTATTATCGGTCAATATCTTAACATACTAGCTGATGTCCATCAAGTAGCCATTTCGGATGTTGTCAAAAAGTCCCATTCATGGTATTGTATCTATCACGACAAATCATGAAACTTAAGATGTTCAGGTGTTGACCAGAGTATTGAAGCAATGACGGTGATTAAATAATCAGGTGTTTATTATTCAATCACCATCATCACTGATCTGGTCCCTCAACAAGATAAAACTTTCTCAACTTAAGAGAGCCGTATTCCTCTCAAATTCATTGATAAAATCCAACGATTTAAGCAACAAATAAGAGAGGACTATGCTTTTTTTAAATGAAGATGGTGATTAAATAACCAAAAGAGTGTTTATTACTGGTCAATATCTTAACATACTGGCTGATGTCCATCAAGTAGCCATTTCGGATGTTGTCAAAAAGTCCCATTCAAGGTATTGTATCTATCACGACAAATCATTAAACTTAAGATGTTCAGGTGTTGACCAGAGTATTCAAGTAATGATGGTGATTGAATAATCAAGTATTTAATCATCATCATCACTGATCTGGTCCCTTATCAAGATAAAACATTCTCAACTTAAAAGAGAAGGATTCCTCTCTAATTTATTGATAGAATCCAACGATGTAAGCAACAAACAAAAGAGGAATATGCCTTTTTCAAATGATGATGGTGAATAAATAAACAAAAGAGTGTGTAATACTGGTCAATATCTTAACATACCGGCTGATGCCCATCATTTAGGCCATTTTGGATGTTGTCAAAAAGTCCCATCGAAGGTGTTGTATCTATTACAACAAATCATGAAACTTAATTTAAGATGTTCAGGTGTTGACCAGAGTATTCAAGTAATGATGGTGACTAAATATTCAAGTGTTGATTATTTAATCACCATCATCACTTGATATTCACCCTGGTCAACACCTAAACGTCCTCTTGAATATTCTCCTTTTATTTTAACAACGTTTTATCTTGATAAGAGACCAGACATGGTCCAAATTATTTTAATGAATGTAAAACGCATATTCAACATTAGTAAATATCATCTGATGCAGCCTTATTCTCATTCTAATCCTGATTCTTCTGATTCATTAGCCAGTCAAAAGAAACATCTTTGAAATTTTTAATCATGGTTTTTACAATCCTTAGGCACGGAAGAAATTCATAGCTAAGCCAGCTTGAAGAAAAAAAAACCTTGATCTAAACCTATTGTGGTTTTCAAATGCTATTGTTGTAATATTGCCTTTCATGCATTGTAATTTCAGCTCAAATTTATTGAAATTTTACAATACCGTAATATAAATATAAAAAATATAAAAATAAACAAAATTGTAATTTTACAATAAAATGATTCAAATTTCACTTACAATACCGAGTTTGGAATTTTACATTACACTCGTAATAATTACAATTATTGTAGGATCCCAAAAAAAGTTAAAAGTGTAGCGACAAATATTGGTAAAAACGGAAGAAAATGTTTAAAGCGGGGATTTAAAATTTTTAATAAAAAATTCTACTACTTGGTTGAAGATTTAACTATTTGTTGAAAATTCTTTTTTTTTCATTTAGTTGAAAATGCACTTTCTTGAATTAAAATTTAACTAATCCATTTTTGGCTACAAATTGATCATTTTTTGTTTTTAAATGCAACTATTTAATATTTGATTGAAAATTCTTCTTTTTCTGTAGAAAATTCAACTAGATGGTTAAAAGTTGAACTAGTTTTTTAAACATTAATTTCATTAATTTAAGATTTAAATATTTGTTTCAAAATTCATTTTTCAACTTCAAATTTAACTATTTCTTTTTTTGCTAAAAATTGATCGTTTTTAGTTGTAAATCTTTTTTGGTTGCAGATTGAACTATTTTTAAAATTTTCGTTTAAAAATTAATTTTCTGGACTACAATTTTCAATATTTCATGTTTGGTTTAAAATTGCTCGCCTTTATTGAAAATTCGACTATTTGGTTGAAAATGTATCTATTTTGTTGTAAATTCATATCTTTTGGTAGAAAATTAATTTTTGAAATTTCTAATTCAACTACTTGGTCGAAAGCTGAAATACTTTGTTACAAATTTATTTTATTAGCTAAAGGTCCATCTCTTTGATTATAAATTTAACTATTTCGTTTGAAATTTGTTGTTTTTTTTTTGTTATTGAAAATCAATGTTTTGAACTGAATATGTAGCTTTTTATTTTTGTTCGAAAATTAATATTTTTTTGTTTAAAATTCATCTATTTTGTTGCAAATTTGTTTTGTTGGGTGAATTCAACAACTTTTTATTTAAAATAAATTTCTGTTGTTAAAATATCAGCAATTACATTTTTTGTTGAAAACTAATCCTTTTGGTTAAATTTTAATAAAAATTAAAATATTTTTCTGGTTGAAATATCAAAGATTATATTTTTTGAGGAGAATTAATCTTATTTCGGTGTAAATTCAACTACTTGGTTTAAAGTAGATCTTCTTTATCAAAAATGTATTTTTTGTCAACGATTCATAATTCTAGTTCAAAATTTAACTATTTTGTCATTAAAAACTCACTTTTGTGTTTTAAGATGTATCTCTTTGGTTGAAAATGTAACTATTCTGTTGAAAAATTAATTATTTTTTGAAAATTCAACTATTTTGGTAAGAAGCCATCTTTAGTTTAAAATTGATCTTCTTTAGTTGAAAATTCAACTATTTGTTTGAAAATTCCTGCATTTAGTTGAAAACTTATTTTTTGGTTGAGGCTTTAACTATTAGGTAGAAAATCCCTTTAAAAATTAAAGTATTTATTTAAAGATTCATGTATTTTGTTATGAATTAATCTTTATAGGTAGCAAATTTATCTTTTTTGATAGAAATTTAAAATTCTTTGTTGAAAATTTATCGATTTGGTCGAAAATGTAACTATTTCCTTGAAAATGTATTTTATTTTAAAAATGTATTTACTTTTTCATTTTCTTGGTTGCAAATTTAACTACTTTCTTGTAAATATATTGTTTTTTGGTTGAAAATTTATTTTTCCAATTGATAATTTAAGCATTCTATTTTTTGTTGGAAATTTATCTTTTTTAGTTTGAAATTCATGTATTTTGTTGAAAATTTGTCTTTTTGGTAGAAAATTAATCTTCTGGGTTGAGAATTGAACTATTTGGATAAAAAAAATGTTTGGTTGAAGATTTATCATTTTAGTTAAAAATTCATTTTTCAGATTGAAAAATTAACTGATTTGTTGAAAATTCGTCTTTTTGTCTTGCACATTCAACATTTAGTATGAGATTTTTTTTTATTGACTGAAAAATCTTTTTTTAGTTAAAAACTTAGCTCTTTTGTTGAAAGTTCTTTTTTTTTATTTGAAAAATAGTCTGATTTGTTTAAAGATTCAACTAATATGTTATCAATTTGTCTTTTTTGGTTTAACTCAACCATTTTTTACTCAGCGAAAATAACAACTATTACACTTTTCGTTAAGAATTCTCGAAGATTTATCACTTTGGTTGACAATTTTTCTATTTTTCTAAACATTCATTTTTTCTGAGTTGGAAATTAATGTTTTCAATTGAAAATTTAATTGTGCCAGCTTTCGTTCAAAATTTATCTTTTTGAGTAGAAAACTCAACTATTAGGATGAAAATTTATGTATTTTATGTATGTCTTACGTAAATTGTGGATGACCCTTCATAAAAGTCTGTATTACTATTGTCACCAAAAGTGTTTAAAATATTGTTTTCAGAAACAAACAAATCATTTGCATTAACACTATTGATCGGCTAGATTTAAGGTTATTTTTATACCTAAGAAAATGAAGAGAGGTGCTCTTAAAAAACAATAAATTCATGAGAAATTATTACCCCTTAATTGTATCCTTCTTTTTAAGAAAGGAATATTATTAATATCCATTTTCATGCAAATGCTTTTGCTCTAATTAGAAATTAGGATAGATGCTCTTGAAAAACAGTGACAATCCTGACAAATTCATCTAATTTTTTTGTTGTTTAACAGCGCAATTTATTTATTATCATTATTTTCTTTTACTACAAAATGCTGCGCTTCAATCTTGGTTTAATATCCGACCCAAAATGAGTCTAGCTTTTTTGAAAATGATTGAAAAGTTGTTCAAAATTGCGTGACTTAATGTTTGTATAGCCCCTTAATTTTACCCTTTTTCGAATCTAAGGGTATCAATAATGTCCGTTTTAATGCAAATTCTTTTGCACTAATCGGGAACTAAAACATATGCTATTAAGAAAGAATAAAAATCGTGAGAAATTTATGTAATTATGTTGTTAATAACTCAATTTAATCATTTTTGATTGGAAAATGCGGCGCCCTAATCTTGGTTCAATATCCGACACAAAAGTAGCCCTGTTCCTTTAACAAGGATCACAACGTTTTTCAAAATAGTGTGTCGTAGTGTTTTAACAGCCCCTTAATCCTACCCTTTTTTTAAGAAGGGAGCCTCATTGATGTCCATTTTCAAACAAATGCTTTTTCAGTAATCGGGAATTAAGACAGATGCTCTTGAAAAGCGACGAAAATCGTGAGAAATGCATGTAAATCTGTTGTCAACAACTCAATTCGATTATTTGTGACTAAAAACTGCGTCGCCCCAAGATTAATTCAATATCCGAATCAAAATTAGCCTTTTTTCAAGGGTTGAAAAGTTTTTCAAAATAGCGTGACGCTTGTTTTGAATATCCCCTTAATTGTACCCTTTTGTATCAATAATATCCATTCTCATGCAAATGATTTTTCACTAATCGGAAATTAAGACATATGCTCTTGAATAACAATGACAGTGACGAGAGGTGACATAACAAGTGAAATAAGAGTTGTAAGAACTTTACTCTCTTGCTGTAGTAAATTCCTATAGAGAAATTCCTGTCTACGTACGTGCAGAAGATAAACAGTATGTGCAGTATCGTATTATGAGCGTGGCATGCTCAAGGTCTGCTTTGACGTGTTACTCGGTAACAAAAAAGTGGATAAATTAATGAGGCGAAACGCTGCCCGTTTTATACGCTAGCCTCACTTAACACCTCTACTTGTCTTCCAACCATGTATGTCATCTGCACAAGAGTATTTTTTTTTTATAAACTGTACTTAGACCAGTTGTCAAGATTTCTTCGTTTTTCATGCATCGTGTTTCTCATACGAGAAACAAGAAGATCTCTTGAAAATTGATAGCATAGTTGAAGCAAATGAAATATACTTATTCATTGATGTTTATGATAAAAATGGTTGGTTGGGTTAACTATTTAATTAGTAAGATATGCTACTGCCATTCTATTATTTGATATTTTATCATTTGGAACAACAATTCCATTAGTAACTATTCAATTAGTACCAGCAACTAAAAAATGATTGTCCGAACCAACCATTGTTTAAGAATTAAAAAATTGTTAGTTTGGCCAAATAGTTAGTAAGATGTGGTACTGTATGTCATCTGCACGAGAGTATTTTTTTATAAACTGTACTTAGACCAGTTGTCAAGATTTCTTCGTTTTTCATGCAACTTGTTTCAAGCAAGAACATCTCTTGAAAATTGATAGCATAGTTGAAGCAAATGAAGTATACTTATTCACTGATGTTTATGATAAAAATTATTGGGTTAACTATTTAGTTAGTAATATATGGCACTATCATTTCATTAATTGATGTTGATAGTTTATCATTTGGAACAACCATTCCATTAGTTGCAGTGCCTATTCAATTAGTACGAGCTGCTAAAAAAGTGATTGTCCCGACCAACCATTGTTTTTCAATTAAAAAATTGTTATTTTGACCAAATAGTTAGTAAGATATGGTACTATTTTTTGAACTGATTTTGATATTTTACTAGTTGGCAAAACAATTACATCAGTTTCAGTGACTATTCAATTAGTACCAGCAAATAAGAAAATGGTTCTCCTAACTAACCATTTTTTAAACTTAAAAAAAATTTAGTTTGGCCAAATATTTAGTTAGTAAGATATGGTATAGCTGTTTCATCAGTTGGCATAACAAATCCATTAGTTTCAGTGACTATTCAATTAGTATCAGCAACTAATAGAATTGCTATGCCAACTAATAAAATAGCAGTTTCATATTTTAAAAACTAAATATTTGGTCAAACTAAAATTTTTTTCAGTGTGGGATCTGTCCGCCTTTACTAAACAATTTAGCGAATTTTTAACCAAATAGTATTATTTTTGAACTAAATTGTTGAATTTTAAACAAATTAGATAAACCTTGTATAAGATAGTTGAATTTTCCGCTAAGAAGAATAATTTTCTATCAAGAACAAACAAATTTTGAACAAATTATTTGAATTTTTAACTCAAGAGACTAATTTTCAACTAGAATGATAAATCTTCAACTGAAATAGTTCAATTTTTGATTAAAGAATCAACTTTTCACCAAAAACGAACGATTTTTTAGTGAGAAAGTTGCATTTTCGCCCAACGGGATGAATTTTTAACTAAAATAAAGAATCTTCAACAAAAAAATTACCTTTTCACAAAATTGAATTTTCTACAAAGTAGTTTAATTTTTGTCCAAATAAGATAAATTCTTAATAAAAAATGTAATAGTTGATACCTTAAACAAAATAGATTTTAATTTGAAATAAAAAAAAGTTAAAGTCAACCAGAAGAGACGAATGTTCAACAAAATAGTTGAATTTTCAATAAAAAAATTACATTTATAAAATTATTGAGTTTTTTACGTATCAGATTAATATTCAATCAAATAATTGGGTTTTCAACCAAAAAGATAAATTTTTCATGTAAAAGATTGGTTTTCTACTGAAAATATGGATTTTCAACCAAGTAGTTTAATTTTCACCTAAGAAAATAAATTTTCCACCAAAAATAAAATAGTTCAATTTTCAACCAAGGATATGAATTTTTAATCAAAATAATGAATCGTCGACTGGAATAATTAAATTTTCAATTAAAAAGTATATTTTTATCCGAAAAACAACGATTTTTTTTAACGAGATACTTAAATTTGCAACCAAAAAGATGGAAACAAAATTAAGTAATTTTTACCTAAAAGAGATTAATTTGCTACCAAAAAGGACGTTTTCATAAAACTGTTGAATTTTCCACAAAGTAGATAATTTTCTAGGTAAGTAATTGAATTTTCAACAAAAAATGTGAATTTCAAACCAAAAATGGAATTGTTACATTTTCAATTCAAAGACTTAATTTTTTACGAAACAAAAAGAATTTTTTTTTTAATTGTTAAATTTTCAACCAAAGCGAAGAATTTTCAACTAAGTTGATGAATATTTAAATAGGATAGTTATGTTTTCAGTAAGAAAATAAATTTTTAACAATAAAACAACGATTTTCAACAAAATAGTTAAAGTTTCTTCAAAGTAATGAATTTTCAACCTGAATGATATATCACCAACCAAAAATGAATTTTTAACGAAGTAGTTCAACTTTTTCTCAAGTAGTTGAATTTTTAACTAAAAAGATTAATTTTCTATCGAAAAATATTTACTTTATTTATTATTTTATTTATCTAAATTCTGATAGAATACATGAATTTCTAACCAAATATCTGAATTTTCAACTAAAAAATACACATTTACAATCCAAAATGGAACAGACAACTGTTCTGGTAAAAAAATGGATTTCCACAAAAAATATGAATTTTCAAGCAAGAAGATTCAATCTTAAAAAAAACGAATTTTTATCCAAATGCAAAAACTTTTAACAAAATAGTAGAATTTTCAAATGAAAAAGATATATCAGAATGAAAAGTGAAATAGTTTAATTTTCAGTTGAAAGAATTAATTATTATCAACGAAAAACGAATTTTCAACAATAGAGTTAAACTTTCTACCGAAATAGTTGAACTTTTAACTGAAAAAGATGAATTTTGAAACGAATAGATGAATTTGAAACTAAAATCATGCATCTTCAAACAACAAATTAAATATAACAAAAGAGTTCAACTTTTAACCATACATTTTCAATTATAGTTTTATCTTGGTTTGCAAAAAAAAAAATCATTCTAGTCAATATTTCAACATCTTGGCATCTTTTCTCAGAATTTCAAAATGAAAATCTTAGAAATTATTTTAAAAAGAATAATTTCCCTAATATGATCAAGCGGTTACGTTAATCTCTTAATGATAAACAACGTTTTTATTATATTTATTTAATTATTGATGGTAATTAGTAATTAATATATTACTAATCAACTATAATATTTGGCTTTAAAAATTTAAAAAAAGTGGATTTATTTTTGTACGAGGATTGGCTGTTCACAGTTGCCCTGGAATCTGAGTGAAAAAACTTAGCATGAAATGTTTTTTTTTATCAGGATCTGAAAACTGAGACTGTCCCGAATTCTGGAATTCTTGTAGATATGCTACACTTTTGCGCAGATGTCTTTTTTTTCATTAGAAATTCTCGAAAATCGTTGTATATATGCTAATCAAGACCTCATTATCCCAAGATTTCATTAAATTTTTTTAATAACGATTAGCATAATTAAATTCGTCTTTTCATAACGAATGCAACGATATAAAGAACTCATTTTTGATTAGAATGAATTTGCATAGTTACTTCATCAAGACGGCAGAATTATGATCTAGTTTATATATCATACTTTCCTTTGAAGAAATATAAAGGAATGTGAGAGGTGGAAAACAATTTTTTTTCTGGTCTATTAAAAAGCTCTTTGTTAAGCTATATTCAAAAAATTTGTGTAAAAACAAATATATAAAAAACATTTTGCTTCATCCGATAGCATGCCAAATCAGTTTTATGATAGTTCTTCTTGTCCGAAGTGTATAAAATACAACCATCGTCTGTTACTTGAAAGCTCATGTGCTTAGAGAAGTTCACAAGGTTCTATAAAATGTACAAAACATGTTACGTTTTTAAATAGAGCAGAAAAATTGGTAAAAGAAACAAAAGACACTGTAAAAAAAAAATCTTTTCTACGGTATCATTTCTTGTTTCCTTTTTTTGAATAGGATAGCTTTATGCTATTATTTTCAATCTAAAACAAATTATGTTCCCACCAGTGGTCTCATTTTAGAAATAATACTACTTTTTAACATTGTTTATACATCCACAAATAGGTCAGATATAACTTAGTTCTATCTATGGATTAAGTATGGTGAGTACAAAATTTCTAAAATTCCCTCCCAATCACAGGCATGCCTTATTTTGGTTCTTTTACCAATTTTTCTGCTCTTTTAAAAAATGTAACATGTTCTGTACATCTCATACAACCTTGTAAACTTCGTTGGACACAGGAGTTTTTTGAGAAATAGATGATGGTACTTTTTGTATACTTCGGATAGAAAAAAGTATTATGAAACTGATGATGCTTGCTATCGGATCAAGTGAAACGCTCTTCGCATGTTTATTTTTCTAATGCTAAATCTTTTGATAGACCCAAAAGAACATCGAATCATTATTATGATACCATTGAGCATTGTTTTTTTTAATATAAAGAAATGCTTGTTTGGTCCTGCGTCACAGTATTGGGAATGCAATTATTGGGAAAACATATACATTTCGGACACATACAGAAAGTCTTAAACTTGTGACACTTTATCAAAACATTCAATCATGACTGAAACAACTTTGAGAAAGCGACAGGTGATATCGTATGAAATCTAATTTGTAAAAATATAATAGAGTAATGATTATCCAATATTCATTATGTTCAACATGTTACATATATGAAAAGAGCAGGAAAATTGGTAAAAGAAACAAAAGACACTGTAAAACTAGAGATTTTTAAATTATGAAACTGATGATCCTTACTATCGGATCAAGTGAACCGTTCTTCGTATGTTTATTTTTATAATGTTAGAGCTTTTGATAGACCCGAAGATTGAAAAAGTTCACCTCTTATATTCTGATTACATAAGTTGACACAAAAGAACATCGAATCATTATTATTATTATTTTTTTAACATAAAGAAATGCTTCTTTGATCCTGTGTCATAGTATTACGAATACAATTTTCGGGAAACCAGTCCATTTGGGACACATACAGAAAACGTTCAACTTGTGGCACTTTATCAAAACATTCAATCATGACTGCAACATTGAGAAAACGATATAACCATCTTTCTGATTAAAAAATTTGCGAAAATTCGATACATCGGAAAGAGAGGAGAGGAGAAGAGTTAGGTATTGAGGTATGAAATCTAATTTGTAAAAATATGATAGAGTGATGATTATCCAATGTTCATCATCTGGCTCGGCGAGGAAGCTTTACTGGGAAAGTGATTGCGAATTTCGACACTAAAGTCGAAGATGAGCAGCCTTCAAGTTCCGGAGCTTCGGCTTCCATCAAATGATACCAGTAGCACTAGTAGTGGTCCTGCCAGCGCCATAAGAGGCATAGTTCCTCTTCTTCTAGTTCCACCTAGTAGTATTCCGAGAAGAAGGCATTCTTGGATTTGCGGGTGAGTTTCAAATTTTAAAAAAGCTGGACTTAAAACGCTTTTAATCGTGTGTTAATCGTTCTTCGGTTTTCTATAGTGCACCCAGAAGAAGATTTGGTGGAATGAAAATTTTGGTTGAATCTACCCTAGAATATGGTTGTTTGTGTGGACAACAAAATATTTGGTTGATCCAAGCAAATTTTTGGTTTGTACAATTTGGTTGATTATTCCACATCTGTTGGTTGATCCAAGCAAATATTTTAGTTGATCCAAGCAAATATTTCGGTTGATCCAAGCAAATATTTTGGTTGATCCAAGAGCATATTTTAGTTAATTCAAATGAATAGATCGTACCAAGTGCTCTCTTAAATTATTTGGTAGATCCGACCAAAACATTTTGTTGAATCAATTAAATATTTTCTAAAATCAACAAAACAGATTTTTTTCTGAAATCAATCAAATACGGTCAACAAAACGTTTTTCTTGAATGACGAAATTTTTTTCTGGGTTTAGACATGTAACCTGTAGAAAAGTTCATTTGCTTAAACTTTTCATCGTTCTCAAATTTTTATTCATTAATTTATTATTTATAAATATTCAAACTAGAAGACATAATTTAAACCCAACTGAAGCAGGACTTGAAATGTTGAAAATTTTCGATCCCATCTACAAAATAGATGAATTTTTAACCAAAAAGATCAATTTTCAACTAGAATGATAAATTTTCAACCAACAGATTAATTTTCTAAGACAAAAATCAAATTTTTTACAAAATACATGAATTTATAATTAAAAAAGATTATTTTTTACCTCAAAATCCGGTACTTAAATTTCCGCTTAAGAAAATCATTCTTAATCTAAGAAAAATAACAAATTTTCAATAAAATAGTAAAATCTTCAACCAAACGCGACTATCTTTAATCAAACAGTTACATTTTTATCTAAAAGGAAGATTAAATTTCGATCAAAAGAGATGAATTTCCAAACCAAAAAGACGAGTTTTTAAATAAAAAAGATAAATTTTATAACAAAACTGGAATAGTGAAATTTTCAGCGAAAAATTTAATTTTGACAAAAAAACTCATTATCAACAAAATTATTACATTTTCATCCAAATGTATACATTTTTAACCAAAAACATTAATTTTAATCAAATACTTGAATTTTCAACAAAAAAAGTTAAAGTTTCAACCAAACGAGTTAAATTTTCAACGAAAAATTTAAAGGTTCATGTTCCACCCAAAAAAAATTACACATTTTTAATAAAACAGTAAAATTTGTTACCCAAAGATATGAATTTTCAACTAATATGATGAATTTTCAACCAAAAAAACTAATTTTTTACAAAGTAGTTTAACTTTAAAGCAAGTAGTTAAATTCTCTACTAAAAACGAAAATTTTGTAAGGAAAAAATGTTTAATAAAAAAAGAAGGAATTTGCAACACAATGGTTACATTTTCAAACAAAAAAGATGTTGAAGTAGTTGAATTTTCTACTGAAAAGATCAGTTTTATACTAAAATGGAATAGTTAATTTCTTAACCAAAAAAAAAAATTTCAACAAAATAATTATATTTTGAACAAAAGAGATAAATTTCCAACTACACTGATGACTATAGAAAAAAAATTAATTTTCACCAAAAAATTTAAATTTTCAACCAAATAGTTGAATTTTAAAATAAAAAAGATGAAATTTTAACCAAATAATTTAATTTTGAGTCAAAAATATAAATTTTCTAGCAAGAAGATTATTGCTCAACCAAAAAAACACGAATTTTCAACAAAGTGAATAAATTTTCAACAAAATTGTTTAAATTTTTAAGACAAAAAGACGAATTATCTACAAAACGGTGGAATTTTTAAACCCAAAAATAGGATTTTTCAACAAAAAAATTAATTTTCTACCAAAAAGTTTAATTTTCATAAAAATAATTTAGTTCTTACCAGAAAAGTTAATTTCGCACCGAATAATAATTTAGACCCAGCAGTTGCTTTTTTAATAAAAAAGGAAAATTTTACAACCAAGAAGATTAATTTCCGAACAAAAATACGAATTTTTAACAAACTACATAAATTTTCAACTAGAAGAGATCAATTTTCAAAAAAAAGTATAAATTTTCAACCAGAAATAGTTACATTGTTAGTTAAAAAATTAATTTAATACGTCGAAAATTCAACCAAGTAGTTAAATTTACAACTAAAGAAGAGAAATTATGTACCAAAAATCGAGTAGGTAAATTTTCAGCAAAAAAAAAAATTATTTTCAACATAAAATGTAATAGTTAATATTTCTAATAAAAACAATTAATTTAAAATGAAGAATAGTTGAATTCAACAGTTCAATTTTTAACGAAGATTTGATTTTTTTTAAATAGTTTAATTTTCCACCCAAACAGATAAAATTTCAACTAAACAATTGAATTTCCAACCAGAAATGGTCACATTTTAATGAAAATGTGGAATTTACATAAAAATAATTAAACTTTTCTCTTCTTTTTCAATATGGTAAAATCTTATAGTTTCTATAAAATCCTTATAAATCTTCTGAAATTCTAGGAAATTCATTAAAATACCAAAGCCGCTAAAAGTCTCTAAAATCCCTTAAAATTACTGAAATCCTCGAAAATCCTATAAAATCTCTTAAAACCCCTTTGAAATATTTGTAAATCTTCAAAATTCTCCAAAATCCCTCCGAGTCTTTTTCAATATTCTAAGATCTTATAAATATTTCAAAATTCTTTTAAATAATTCGAAATTGAAGGAAATTGATTAAAAACGCCGATTATCCAAAATATTGGAAATTATCTTCAAATCTTTGAAATCCTACAAATTCCCTTCATTTTTGTGAAATTCTTTGCAGTTTATAGAAATATTATAAAATGTTTAAAATTCTTTTATATTTATTGAAATCCATAAAAAATCACTTAAAATCTTTGAAATGATCATTAAAATCTTAATTGACTCTTGTGCAATCCCTTCGACTGCCGTATAATCTTTAAAATCTTCGAAATTCTCTTAAAATGTTTAAAAGCTTTGAAAATTTCTTAAAATAATTGAAATCGTTGAAATTTTTTATAAATTTCCCTGAAATCTGTTGAAACGCTATTTTTTACAAATAAATAATAATATGTCAATTTTCTCAAGCCAAAGAGATTTAAAAGGAAAGAAACTCGGCTGTTTTCAGACAAGGAAAAAAAAAGTTTGAAAAAGTCTGATAAAATCGTTTAGTGAATTAATTAATTAAAAAGGATTTAATATTTATTTTAAATACTTTAAATTTAGACGATTTTCAATTTTTTAAATGCCTTCATTCTGTAGTTAAGTATTCAATATTTAAATTGAACGTTTTTTCAGGTATGAAAATTTTAAATTTGTATATCTTATTTATTTTGATTTTTTAACTATAAAATTAAAGAAGACAAATTCTAAACCGAAAAGACAAATATTCAACTAAGAAGATTATTTTTCAACAACATGTTCAAATTTTTAACCAGGAATAAACTTTTACCTGAAATCATGCATTTTTTACTAAAAAAAAAACAAACTTTTTTAACAAAGTAGTTCAGCTTTCAACCCAGAAGTTGAATTTACAGACCAAAAAAAACAAAAAAAGTCGAATTTTCAGCTAAAATATATCAATTTTCAACAAAAAATGGTAGTTACATTTTCAGCAACACAATTAATTTTAAGGAAATCAGTAAAACAAAGTAGTTAAAGTTTCAACCAAATGAATTTTCAACTAAACTTAT
This sequence comes from Andricus grossulariae, assembly GCA_011634705.1. Taxonomy (NCBI): domain Eukaryota; kingdom Metazoa; phylum Arthropoda; class Insecta; order Hymenoptera; family Cynipidae; genus Andricus; species Andricus grossulariae. Next base: position 19,724 of record JAABKJ010003980.1, read on the forward strand.
GAATCTTCAACAGGAATAGTTAAATTTTCAGATAAAAAAATTAATTTTCAACCAAAAAAAAAACTCATTTTCAACCAAAAAGATGAATTTCCAACCAAAATGATGGAATTTTCAACAAAATACAACTTAAAATAAAAAGAAATATAAAATACAAGGCAAATGAATTATGAAAAAGAATATATAAGGGTGATAGGAATCTTATTTTCAAAATTCATACGACAACCCTGAAAAATTAATTGCTAAATTCTAAACCCGTTAATTGAAAATTTCCCATCAAATGAAGATGAATTTTTAACCAAAAAATATAAATTTTCACGTTTCAATCCAAAAGGACAAATTTTCTATCCAAAAAGATAAATGCTTAACAAAACAGTTAAATTTTTGATCAAAAAAGAATACCCTCAACAAAATAGTATTTTAATTTTAAAAAAAAGTAACTTACCCAGTACTGCTTGGTTTGGCAGAAAATCACATCCAAACATTTTAAGTAGTTAAATGTCCAAATTGATATTTCAAGAGAATTATTGAAAAGGCGAATTCTCAAGCTATCGGAGATATATAAGTAGAGTTTTCACTTGGAAGATGGATGCCAAGTTCTATTATTGACTTCCATTCAAGCGAAAAGCTCTTCAAAGAAGGAATTTAAAAGAGTTCTATTGAATTCAGGAAAGAGGAAATCGATTTTTGAAAAAAATAATAATATATTAAAAAGCAATAATAATTAATCATGATTTTTTGCAGTCCTGTTAGGGACCGTACTTGAATTAGTGAGGAATTTCTAAAAAAAAATTTGCAAAAGTCAGAGAATTTCTATTTAATTTTGAATTTCTTTTATTCCGTTTATAAAAGATTCTAGGTTAAAAATGTTACAATTTTCAGGTTTTGGTATTTAATTATTAATGGTCTGGGAAAAGAAAAAATTGAGAAAAAAATTAAGGAATTTTTAAAATGAAGTTTTGCGGTAACCCTGAAATAATATTATTGTGAGTAATTTATTTGCCTTGTGATTATATTTATATTTCCTTTGTTGCAGTTGTTTCCTCCTGAAGATGATCTTTCTAGTTATAAATTTTATTATTTGTTTGAAAATTTACCAATTTTATTAAAAAGTAATCTTTTTCGGTTAAAAATTGAATTGCTTTGCTAAAAATTTGTCTTTTTTGGTTAAACATTCGACTGTTTGGTTCAAAATTCAACTGTTTTGTTGAAAATTCAACTATTTCGTAGAAAATGTACTTGTTATTCAAAATTCATATTTTGGTGTTGAAAAGTTAACTGAAATCTTTTTTGGATGAAAATTGAACTATTTTTGTTGAAAATTTGTCTTTTTTGCTTTAAAAATTCATCTGCTTTAGCAGAAGTTTCATTTTTGTTGCATAAAAATGGAACTATTTGGTTTGAAAGTTCAACAATTTTTTTAAAAAGTCATCCTTTTTTGGTTGAAAATTCAACTTTTTGGTTCTTAAATCAACTTTTTGGTTATAAATTCAACTTGTTGGTTATAAATTTAAATGTTGTTTGGAAATATAACTATTTCGTAGAAAATTCACTTGTAGTTTAAAATTCATATTTTATTGTTAAAAAGTCAACTGAAATCTTTTTTGGATGAAAACTCAACTATTTTTTTGTTGTTGAAAATTTGTGTTTTTGATTTAAAAATTCATCTGTTTTAGTAGAAATTTCATTTTTCTCGGATGAAAATGAAACTATTTGATTGAAAGTTCAACAATTTTTTGAAAAAGTCATCCTTTTTTGGTTGAAAATTCAACTTTTTGGTTCTTAAATCAACTTTTTGGTTAAAAATTCAACTGGTTGGTTATAAATTTAATCGTTTTGTTGGAAATTCAACTACTTCGTAGAAATTTCACTTGCTGTTTAAAATTCATATTTTAGTGTTAAAAATTCAACTGAAATCTTTTTTGGATGAAAATTCAACTATTTTTTTGTTGTTGAAAATTTGTGTTTTTGATTTAAAAATTCATCTGTTTTAGTAGAAATTTCATTTTTTTCGGATGAAAATGAAACTATTTGGATGAAAATTCAACTATTTTTTCGAAAATTTGTGAAAATTTGGTGGAAGATTTAATAATTTTTCCAAAAAGTAATTCTTTTTGGTTAAAAATTCATCTTTTTTGTTGAAAATTTGTCTGTTTAGGTTGAAAAATCAGTATGATCATCGAAAATGGACTTGTTGTTTAAATCTCATATTTTAATGTTCGATAGTCAAACTAAAATCTTTTTTTGATAAAAATTCAAATTTTTTTTAAATTATGTTTTTTCCAAAAACATTAATTTAATCAAATAATTGAATGGTCTACTAAAAAAGTCAATTTTTCAACCAAACAAGTTAAATTTTCAATACAAAATTTTATGGTTGATTTTTCACCCAAAAAATAACACATTTTCAATAAAACAGTCGAATTTGTTACCAAAAGAGATCAATTTTCAACTAATATGACGAATTTTCAACAACAAAAAATTAATTTTTGAGAAGTTATTTTTTTTTTTAAATTGGTTTATTTAATTTAATAATTCGTCTGTTTTAGAAGAAATTTTATCTTTCTTAGATAAAAATGCAACTATTTGGTTGAAGATTCAATAATTCTTGCTAAAATTTCATACTTTTTGTTTAAAAATTCAACTGTATTCTTGAAAATTCGTCTTCTCAAGTTGAAAAATCAGTATCTTCGTAGAAAATTGACTTTTTGTTTAAAACTTATATTTTCATGTTGCATAACCAAACTAAAATCCTTTTTTTTTATGAAAATTCAATTTTTTTTATTTGATTTTTCCATTTAAAAATTCATCTGTTTTAGTAGAAATTTTATCTTTCTTGGATAAAAATTCAACTATTTAGTTGAAGATTCAATAATTTTGTTAAATAGTCATCCCCTTTGTTTAAAAATTCAATTGTGTTGTTTAAAATTCATCTTTTTGGATTAAAAAATAATTTATCTTCTTAGAAATTTAATTTTTTGTTTAATATTCATATTTTAATGTCGAATAGTCAAACTAAAATCTTTTTTCAGTGAAAATTCAAATTTTGTTTAAATTTGATTTTTTCATTTAAAAATTCATCTATTTAAGTAAAAATTCAGTTTTTCTTGTATAAAAATGCAACTATTTGGAGTAATATTAATCTAATTTGCAGAAAATTCAACAATTTTGTTAAAAACATATTTTTTTAGCTGAACATTCAACTTTTTTGTTGCAAAAACATCTGTTTTGGTTGAAAATTCTTTTTTTGGGTTGAAGAATGAACTATATTTTAATTTAAAATGTAACTATTCCATTTTTATTTTAAAATATAATTTTATTATAGATTCTTTAGTTTGGTTGTAAATTCATTTCTTTTCTTAAAATTAAACTATATTCTTGTGAAATGTTCCTTTTTTTTAAATTAATTTTTTTACTGAAAATTTAACTTCCCTTTTCATCTAAAAATTTTCTGTTTGAAAACTCGTTTTTTTAGTAAAAAATTCAACTGCTTTGGTAGAACATTCATTTCTTTGTTTGAAAATTTAAGTACATTGTTGAAAAATCTTTTTTTTTGGGTATTTTAATGTTGAATAGTCAAACTAAAATCTCTTTTGGATGAGAATTTAAATAGTTTTTTTTATCTTGTTATTTGAAAATTCATCTGTTTCAGTAAAAATTTCAACTATTTGGTTGAAGATTCAATAATTTTGTTAAAAAATGTCATTCTTCATGGTTAAAAATTCATCTGCTTTGTTGAAAACATAAGTATCTTCATAGGAAATTTACTTTTTATTCAAAACTCATATTTAAATGTTATAAAGTCAAATTAAAATCTTTTTTTGGATGAAAATTCGATCTTTTTCGAATTTGTCTTTTTGATTTAAAAATGTATCTGTTCTAATATAAATTTCATTTTTCTTGGATAAAAATGGACACTTCCTAAAAAGTTTAATTTTCAACAAAGTACATTCATTCTTCACTACGTAAAGGAATTGTACACCAAATAGATGAATTTTTAACCAAGAGGATTTATTTTTTACCAAAAAATACAACTTTTGAACCAAATACTTGAAGTTTCAAATTTGAAAATCAATTTTTTGCCAAAAAAAAAACAATTTTGCAAAAAAATATTTAAATTTTCAACCAAAAATTTTCAGCCAAAAAATGAATGTCTAATAATGTAGATCAACATTCAACCAAGTAGTTAAATTAGTAGGTAAAGACAAATTCTTAACATAATATATACTTTTTCAACCAAATAGTTGATATATCAACTAAAAAAGGTAAATTTACCATAAAAAATGGAATATTTACATTTTCAGTTAAAAGCAATAATTTTCATTTGAAAAAAATAATTTTCTGCAAAAAAAGAAGAATTTTCAACAAAAAAGATTCATTTTCAACCCAAAATAATAAATCTACAATTAAAAATGGAACAGTTAAATTTTCAGCGAAAAAAATTAATTTTTAACGAAAAAAAAGCGCGAATTTTCATCATAACAGTTGACTTTTGAACCAAAAAGGATACTTTTCAATAAAATTGTTCAATTTTTAATAAAGTACATTAGTTCGTAATCAATTAGTGGAAATTTCATCAAGAAGTGTAATTTTCTACCAAAAAACATGAACTTTAGTAAAACCATGTCAGTAATAAAAAAAAACATTTCAGGAGAGCAAAATAGCGTCCTTAAAAATTGAAATAATAACATTGATATAATTTTTATAAAATCATCAGTATAAAATTAAATTGGCTTTTTCTCATTACAATTTTATTAATTGTAAAACTAATAGCAAAAGAACTAATAGATAATTTTTCAAGAAAATAATTAATTTTTGAATTGTTGATTCGAAAGGTTTTTATGTATCTCGCATTTTTTTCAAGTTTTTTAATAAAATTTCTCTTAAAAACACGTGTAATGGAATTTTAGAGAAATTGAGAGCCATTAAAATGTGGTTTGAAAAGAGTGACACTAAAATTGTTTTTTGAAAAACATGTGCAAGTATAATATATATATATGTGTGTGTCTGTTTAGGTTCCTTAAAATGGGTAAGTTTTAGTTTAATTTTGAAAAATAAGTGAATAGTTTAAAGGGAACTGGGAAAGTGTTCTTGAAAAAAGTTGGGTAAACCAACATGTATTTTCAGAAAAAACAAACATCTTCGAGGCTTATAGTGTGCAGAAATTGGCAAACGTACTGCAGAATCACCAGACTCGACTCGTTTCTAAGGAATATTTATGTGCCTTTTCTTGAGCACAAATTTAAAATGGGCATATTAAATTTCCTATATATTTACTAAATTCATTACACTTTGTAATTTTAGTATACTTACGTATACTACAT
>JAABKJ010003981.1:0-25043 GCA_011634705.1 Andricus grossulariae
ACGTAATGGGTCCGTGGCCAAAGACAGCACTAGGATTCGAATACCTGGTGGTATTCGAAGACCTCTACACTAAATGGATTCAACTATCGCCCATGAGACGAGCTAATGCCAAGACCATTACCAAAGCTTTTGAGGATCATATTCTGAACCGATGGGGAGCACCGGAAGTGCTAGTTTCGGACAACGGAACAGAATACGTCAACCAAGCGTTTCAAGGGTTGACAGAGACTTATGGAATACGGCATTCCTTCACTCCAGTGTATGACCCACAGGCGGACCCTGTGGAGCGAGTCAATCGGGTCCTCAAAACGATGATCTCAGCATATGTAGCCCAAGACCATCGGCAGTGGGAAGTATACCTTAAGGATTTTTGGTTCGCCTATAACACGGCCGTGCACAGTACCACGGGGGTCAGCTCGGCCTACTTGAATCTAGGCAGGGAACCGAAACCTTATAATAGTCTGCGCCGAAGAGTGAAAGAACCACTAGAATTGCCCCCACCATAACACGAGGAGTGGAGGCAAAGAATGGTCAGACTGAAGGAGCTCCAAGATCTGGTCTCCTTACACCACGAAAATGAGTTCGATCGTCAGAAAGTAAACAACGACAAAATGCGACAGCACGCGGTGTTTAAAGTAGGAGACAGAGTCATGCGCAAAGCCCAGGTAACATCCTCAGCCTAGGTAACATCCTCAGCCCAACCGCAGCCACAGCCGCAGCGGAATATCATCGCCTAGAGCACCGAAAGATCTGTCAGGCGATCCAGGGGGTGATCGGGATAATGCGCCAAGAAGCTTGAGACATCCCACAGCAACCAGCCTTGGAGGGATCACCTTCTGGGGGACGAAGGGAACTGGCTGGTCGAGGTAACGCCAACCCAATCGCAAGAAGGGAGACCATCGCCCTACCGGGTCCACCGGCAGCCGAGGGCGAGGCCCAAGTGAAGGTGGAAATCACGCAGCCGAGACCAACGGAGGGGGAAGGAAGACCTGGGAAAACGGATCGCCGGGAGAAACCGGTCCTGACGGAAACGCTGACGCGGTGGGAACCAGCCGGCATGGCGAAAGACCCGCCCTACGTGCCTCACGCTGAGGCTGGACCAAGCCGACGTGATTCGACCTCTATTAGAGACAGCCCGGCAAGAACAACGGTTAAAGGAGTTACCAGCGATGATTCCGCAATCCCAAGTAGCGACTCCGACCACCCAAGCATGTCCGTCAGTGGGACCGCCGCCAACAAGCGAGTCGGGAAGCGGTCGCTGCCGGAATCGCCGAGGCACGTCGTGACCGTGAGGAAGCAGATCGAAGGCAGACGGAGCTGTCTGAGAGGAAATGCCTGGAAGAATCCAAGGCCAAGGCTCGCGCGGAGGCCGAGCGCTACTCGGTAGAGGAGAAGTGATTAGCCGTGGTGCCCACGGCTGATCTTTCACATTTATGCCTACACTGTAAAAAATCTTTGGTGGCGTTTACAATCAGATTGTAATTTCACGCACAGTGTGTTTTCAAATTACAATTGATGACCTGGAAAATTTATCTATGTCGCACAGAAATTTACGATCTAGTGTCATTTCACCAAATGGAACAGCGTGGAATAACATTCCGATGTAAAATTACAATGTCCGACGATGGAAATTCTTCGGTCAGCGTTTCACGTGGTCAATTTATGCAATGGAATAAATTTGAATGAGCTTATGAATTAACACATTCTTTAGTGAAGTTGCAGTCTCGAGCGTAATTTCACAGACGGGTAGTATTGTTACGTCTTGGCATCCTGAGAAATTATGAGCAGGACGTGAATGGACAGTCCATTGACACACTGACAAAAAGGGATGACTCCTTGGACATTATCATAAAGTTACGTCCCAGAGCCTCTAATCTTGCTGTTATAGTGATAGGCTCTACGTGAATAAAAAGTATGTTTTATATTTATCCTGCTAGAGTGTTTAAAAATTTTGAGCCTTACGAAAATAACCTCAAAATTAAAATGTGCTCCGCAAATTTACATCCTGTATTTTTGAACAAAAGTGTGGCACAATGTAAAATTACACTAACTTTTTCCACAGTATAATAGTCTAAAAAAGTTAGCACCATATTTAATTAACTATGAAAAAAAAATCACGAGAAAACATTGGGCAAATGACGATGCATTTAATTTATTAAGAAGAAAAGGTGTTTTCCTTTATGATTATATTAACAGTTGGGAAAAATTACAGAAAAAACAATTACCATCGAAAGACGCTTTTTATTGAAAATTAAGCAATTCAAATATTTCAGACCAAGGTTATCAAAATGCCTGTAAAGTTTGGGAAATATTTAACTTGAAAACTGTAGGTGAATACTCTGGTCTTCATTTAAGATCTGATGTCTTACTTTTAGCTGATATTTTCCAAAATTTTAGAAAAACTTGTTTTTAAACTTACAATTTAGATCCATTAAACTATCACATAGCACCGGGACTTGCTTTTGTTGTAATGTTAAAACATACAGGAACTAAACTTGATTTATTTACAGATGTCAAAATGTTGTTATTTATTGAAAAAGGCATTTGTGATGGGGTGTCACAATGCTCAAATAGAGATGCAAAGGCAAATAATAGATTTATGGGATTAGATTTCAATGTAAATAAACCAGTCTTACATAATGTACTATGATATTGACTTTCAATATAGTGCAGCTATGAGAAGATATTTACCGTACAAAGATTTCAAGTGGTTCGAAAATTTTAATAATTAACCAAACTTTTTCAATATTCTGATGATCGACCATAAGGTTACATGTTGAAGCAGATTTAAAACATTGAGAAGAGCCTCATGATTTACATAAAGACTTACCTTTATGCCCCAAACATTTCTTACCTCCCATCCCAAAATGCACAATTTCAAAATAAGTACCAAATTTGCTACCAAAGAAAAATGATATAGTTCATCATAGAAATTAAAAAAAATATTTAACCTTAGAAATGAAGCTGAATAAAGTCCATAGAGTATCAAAATTTAAACAGAAACAATGGTTAAAAGATTAAGTTAACTTAAATACAGATTTTAGGAAAAAGTCAGCAAATGAGTTTGAGAAACACTTTGATAAATTGATGGATAATTAAGTTTTTTGTCAATCTATGGAGAATGTTAAAAAGCACAAAAATGTATGGTTTGGAACAAAATAGTAGGGGAGGCGTTTTGAAAAAAAATTAAATTGTCAGATAAAATTTTCATAGTTGCATTATATTTGGCGAAGACATGGTTATCATTGAAATGAATAAAACAAAAATTAATTTTTATAAACAAATTTACACAGGATTCACAGTTCTTGAAGTATCAAAAATAATGATATAGGATTTTCACTGTAATTATATTCAAAATACGTTTGGCAATAATGCAAAATTACTGTATACAGACACAGATAAATTAATATATCAACTCACGATTCCTAATGTCTACGATTATATTAAGATAGATTCACACAAATTCGATACTTCAGACTATTCACCAAATAATGTTTATAGAATATGTCTTCTGAAAAAAAAAGTATTGGGTTTGATAAAATATGAAATTAATGGAAATATATTAACTGAATTTATTTTCTTGCGTTAAAAATTATATGCATTTAAATTTGTTGGTGAAGAGGAAGGAAAAAGAAAGCTTACAGTGTAAAAGGTTATATTTTGCGAACAAAAACATTCGATGATTACAAGCAGTCCCTAATTTCTTGTCAAAACCTGGTTCGGACTCAACATTTTACTCGAATTCGAAAACATGTACTGCTCTAGATTAAACAAGATAAGATTGCCATCAGCTGGCATGATGATGAGTAAGTGTTGCTCCTTGGTTCAACAGACACTCTTCTATGAAGATATAAAAGTAGAGTGTATGAAACCAAGGAAGTTGACAATGATCAATTTGATGTAGCTATTGTGAAACAGAGTTTTATATAAATAAATGTATGCATAAAGTTCGTTGACATGAGTGAAGACTGCTAGAAAATATGAATGAATCACATGAACTTTCATAGTTTTAGTACTATTGTATTTATTATTACAAGCAAAAAAGTTTTGCAATGATTACAAAAAATGCCCAGTGGGCACCAAATTTGACGACGTCTTTACGACATCGTTACGATATCTTGACGACAACTTTACGGCATCCTATGTCCATGTGGTTAAGGTGTCTTTATGATATCGTAAAAACATCGTCAGATCGTACGACGTCTTTACGATATTGTAAGGGCACCTTAACGACATGGACATAGGATGTCGTAAAGCTGACGTAAAGATGTCTTAGCAATGTCGTAAAGACGTCGCCAAATTTTGTGTCCACTGGGCAGGCTCTTGGTTTCAATAAATGAAAAGTGAAATATATTTATTGTTTTATTTGGTATAACCTGAAAACGCTAAGATGTAGAATTGTAGGTTGTAAATAAAAAACAGCTTTTTGTATTGAAATATGTGTAATTTTATTTATTTTTAAAAAACTATTCTTCAGGGTTTCGTAGTCCCAGGCTGAAACCCTTATAGTTTCGATCGAGCGTCAGTCCGCCGTCTGTCGTACTTTTTTCCACGGAGGTGAAGTGAGGGTCGGGGAAAGTCAGTGCAGTAGGGGTGGGAAAGTTTGCGATGGGGAGGTTTCAATGACTTAATTAAGTTTTATTCAAGGAAAATAATTTCGAAAAATTATTATAAATTTTTGTTCATACAATTTTTCAAAAATTTTCCTGCAAAAATTGGTTTCCAAAATCTTTTTAAAATTTTGTTTCAAAATTTTTTGCGAAACATTTTTTTTCATTAAATTTTTTTACATGATTATTTCAAAAAAAAATGCTGTTTGATAAATTTTTTTTCTTACAAAATCACAAAAAATTTTGTTTCACGATTCCGTTGAGAAATGAATTAACGTCCTAATAGGCTACGAAACACTTCCTTGTGGGCGCTCGGCGCCTACTATGACTAATTTTTGAACTTAAAAATTAACTTAAAACTCAAATAGTTAAAGAAAGGAGATTTCCGTTTCCGGCATGAAAGTCTTATGTAGCGGAGATTGCATGATGCTACTTGTAGTGAAATTGCAGTAGAAAAGAAAGACGAGAAAAATTGAACAATGAAGGATATGTTACTGGAATACAGCAGGCCTAAAAAAAGGATAGGAAGTTTATGAGAAATTTGGCACAATGGGATGTAATAGTAATGGTGGAGATGATGCTAGATGAAAAGGCATGGTGAACGATGAGATAAAAAAAACAGTAAAAAAACTAGAGGTAGGGGATTATATAGATTCCGATCACTTTTCCATAATAGTTACACAAGGGGGAGAAAAAAGTAATAACAATATGGATAAAAAAGAAGGAAAGGTAAAAACAGCAGGAAGAGGAGATTTCTCAATGAAAGGAAAAAAAGAGGTTTGGTAGGAGCAAGTAGAGAGAGAATAAGAAGAAAGAGAGTATACCAGGATATTGAGATGGTGGAATGGAGAGAATAGTTTACGTATCTGCGAGGAGGGTTAGAGAGGGAAGTTAGGAAAGGAGGAAAATAATGGCGGAAAAGAGATGAGAAAGAGGAATTAGGAATAATAAAATATGGAAAGGCGCCGAGTATAGTTGAGATTCCAAATGAATTCTGGAAATATGGGGAGACAACTAAAGGAATGGGCATGGACAATGTGCAAAAGAGTATGGAGACAATAGGGGTGTCTAGAGTTATAGAAAGAATGAGAAGTGGTAACAGACAACATATATGTTCCAAATTATCTGATAATTAAAAGGATTAAAGGGTATAACGGGAAAATGATAGCAATTTTTGTCGACTTAATGGCGGCGTTTGATTCTTTGGACCGAGTTGAGATAGAGAAAGGCATGGTGAAAAGGGGGATAAGAGACGGCTTAATAAAGAAAGTATCTGATTTTTTCCTACTTCCTTCACTTTTATTTAATATATTAAGGGCCGACTTCACCAACTCTAATTACATACATGATAAGATAATTATGTATATTTTTCAATCAAGGCTTTAATCATGATTAAATTGTGATGCGTTCTACCATGGACACTATAGCTCTGATTAGCTAATTATATACCCTTTTCGTGGTAACTCTGATATACTCTTGTAACAGCGATTTTGATTGGCCGCTATAATAATGACATTTAAGTTTCTTGCTCACGCAGGGTACAAGCTAACGACAATAATTAAGTCAAGTGACTTCCAGCAGCAGAATTCTCTTCTGTCAAGAAGTGAAATAATTTTGAGTGGATGTAATATATTAAAATAATGTTAGAAATTTTCATGACTATTTCAGTTCTAAAACCAGTAATCTAAATTATGAAGGCACTAATGGTGAATAATTGAAGACGCTCAGAAATATTTTATGCATATATGGAAAACATACAAGAAGAAAGCTTCATGATGCGCACTGCGAGGTTACATTGGTTAAATATTTATTTTCAGCAGTGCAAAATGAGTTTATGCGGCTGAATTTTCATTTAATTAACTTATATATTTTACATATATTATTTTTAAAACGAGTTATCTCTTCCAATGATGTGAAAGAAACGGTAGGTAAGAAAAGTGAGGTTATTAGTACACAATTTACACTTTATGGACACCTCATCCAAGATATTTTGGCCTCATAGTTTCTTTCATCTACATATTGATAAAAAAGCTTAGATATGATAAAAATTATATTCAAAATTATCCACATTTGCTCTGTAACATGCTTCAAATACTCAAGTGCAAATTTCGAGTTTGAGGTTCTGTTCTGCTAACCAGCGTTAATCGCCGATTAACTCCGTTAACCGGCCAAACTCGAACGGTTAAGTTAAACAGTGATTAACTCTCTTTCATCATACCTTAGAAGATAGTGGAACGCAAGGAACTGATTAAATTAGACTAATCGAGGACTACTATCTTAATCAATGTTGGTAGAATCGACCCTAATCTGAGACTCAGAAGAAGCAATGAAGCAGGTTACTCTCATGGGATATGTATCCCCTGAGAGTAACCTGAGAGTAATGTTATGAATAAAGAAAAACTAGTTGAAAAGTACTTATTTTTTATACCTGATTGTTAATTATCTCGAGGTTAACAATTTTTCAATAAAGTAACCATGGAATACTGGCGATGTCCCTTATATGCTTGTGAAAGAAATCTCATAAACTATTTTCAAAGATCCTAGTAAAATGTACGTAAAAGACTTAGAAAAGAAAATTTTTTTGAAAAAGTTATAAAAATTCAGCTATGAAAATTTGGTCTAGCAATCTTCCAGCTTCATTATTCAAGAATATAACCCTTACGGTATATATTCAAGCATTGAGACATCCCATCCCGAGATACGTTTTTCAACAAATAACAAAATTTCAACATCTGTGAATAAATCGCGTTCAATTCCTGTATGTTTTAACATTTTATTAAAAACAAGTCCCGGTGCTGTGTAATAGTGTAATGGATCTAAATTAAAAGTTAAAAAACAAGTTTCTCTACAATTTTGAAAAACATTAGCCAAAAGTAATACATTAGTTCTTAAATAAAGATCAGAGTATTCACTCGTAATTTTTAAATCAAATATTTCCAAACTTTAGAGACATGCTGATAATCTTGGTCTGAAATATTTGAATCGTTTAATTTTGAGTGTAAAGCCTTTTTTGTTGGTATTTGTTTTTCCTGCAGTTTCTCCCAATTGACAATATAATCATAGGGGAAAACAATGTTTTTTCGTAATTTTTTTCTTGTCGTTATTTGAATATGATGGCACATTTTCAAGAATCCTAGACATACCTCTAAAAGAGTCAATAAATCGAAGCCTTACATTTGTGCTTTCTGCTTGTTTGGTAAAAGATACATATTTTTCTTTGTTCATAGGCAATAATTGAATGTCACCTACAAAACTTCCAGCCAAGTCTTATATTAAAAAATGGGCATCATATCCTGATAAGTTATCAAAAACTACAGAAAAAACGTGCGAGTATTTATAGTTAATATTACAAGAATGATGACTTGCACCGCGATATTTACCTGTAAAATAATCGTGATCGCGATATTCAATGTCATAGTCTGCTCGTCTTGCAATCTTGAACGCTCTACTAGAACAATATTTTCTAGATCTGAACATACATCTTCAGACAGACATTTAGTTATTTCATAAACCAATGTATAGAGTCTTCTTCTCAATAAACTTCAAACTCACTTAGTGAGTCATCCAAATTGCGTAAATTGCTACAGGGACTTTTTCTTTGAATCTATAATTTTTTAATTTCAATACTCAAAACTAGACAATTATATTAGAAATTACAATTCTTTTATATGTTTTATTGCTCACATGGAGGTTTATTTTCGACTGAGGAGCTTAAGAGGAAATATCTCCTTATATTGCAGTCAAGTTGTTTTTGTTATTAGAAAATTGAGTAGGAATATCACTAGATGATGCTATGTTTAAATATGAACTCAGTATCAAACTGTTGCTAACGACTACCTCTGGAATATTCATTCATTAAACATTAGTAGAAAACTTATTTATGAAATAAATGTGTAATATATTTACTATCAATGTCAACCACCATCTGTATCGCAATTACTTCCACGCGACCTAAATCACGCACGTAATAACTGTCTAATTTTAGACGTCTTGTGAGAAACGAAAATCAGAGGAACCTTTTAAATAGTTATTGTAAAGAATTTTTCCCAGTGATTTTCATCGAAATGTCATACACAAACTAAATATTTCCCTTACCTTCCACATACTCAACTAAATATTTGTACTCTTCAAGTCCCAATCGCCATTCCTGGGGTTTTGAGGAAGGCTCCTTGACATTATGAATCCATTTCAATGCTTTATGGTCGGCCCTTACTATAGCTAATAATTCCTTTTCGGTTGACGTTTAATTTTGCTCAGTTTTATTGAGTGTTCTGGATATAAAACAGCAAGGATTACCTTTTTGACTGAGCACTCCCTCGACCCAAAAATTTGATGCATCTGTTGCTAAGGTTGAAGTGTCGTTGAACTTAGGGTATCGAAGCACGGGTGCTGAACATAATGATTCTCTAAAAATGTCAAAGGCTTTCTAACAGTTTGATGTCCAATCAAAAAAAGTGTTTTTCTGGGTTAAGTTTGTAAGTGGTTTCGTTTTTAGAAGCACTCATTAATAGAGTTAGAGAAACTTTCTATAAATACCCTATAATATCCTGTAATACCTAAAAAATATTATACCTTTTTACCGTTATTAGGTTTTATGACATTTTTATCGGCTTTGATTTTCACGGGATTAGGTTTCACACCGCCTTTAGTAATTAAAAGCACGACGCTACAAGGCATGCCGGCTACTTATATGTACCGATAGTGAAATTTTCTGTGAGTAAGTATTCATACTAACTGAAACCATTGGATGATTATTACTTAATTAAATGTCCTTATTTCAGAATTTCTATAGCTAAAAGTATGATTTGGAGGTTAGTGCACGAGCGAACCACACACTGATAATGGGCAAAGGTGGATGTTTTAAAAAATTCTTTGTCACTAAAATATACAGTATTACGCTCCATAAATAAATTAATTTATTTTATCAAACAAAACTATTACTGATTAAACGGACTTAATTATTAACACATTAATATTTGTCTAATTTTAGTAACATTCCTTCTGTTAAAATATACTTTTATTCTTAAATTTTTTGGGCTTCTAACCTGGTTTTATTTTGTCTTTGACAACTTTGATTACCTGTAACACAAATAAATCAAATATTAAAATTGATGTAGGTACTTAGTGGATTATTTTCATACTTCGTGTCTTTGCTGGAAATAAATTGCTTTTAACAATTAAAGACATACATAAGTTCACTTTATAATAGAAGCTTCTAATTATCGAGATTAGGCTTACTATTTATATTTTTTTTGAGCATATATCAATAAATATAGCAAAGTAGGTAACACAAATATAGAAAACTATAAGTTTTTGTCTTTTTCAACTTATATATCAAATTAGAGACATTTTTTTTAATTGACCTCGACAAAACTCTTCAAAATTTATTAAACATTGGTTTGAAAAATTAATCTTTAAAAACGATGAAAACGGAGCGAATTCCAACATATCCTTTCACCGCGAAACTTTTGAGGAGAACTTTTAAGTCCATAATACGACTTTTGTAAACGGATCCACTTAGGTCGTTCTGTCATGCCACACTTCAATTTTTTTATGTGTGTGTATTATGAATTCACTTAGCTTCATTTCAATCAAACGACAATTTGTCGATTCTAATATTCATGACATATGCTGACATAACAAACACGATTCTAAGCAAGTTTGTGCTACGAGATACGACAATACATTGTAATTAACATCACCTCCTCATCACTGGAACTGGAAGAAGCTTCTTTGCCGGCCCGGCTGACTGGTGCGGAACAAGAGGCGACTAGCACGTCAGCACTGTCGCACTCTTGTAGTTGTTGCTGAGACTGGCATTGGGTTTGGATATTACTATTGCTGACTTCAGACCACTTCCGCTTTTCACGAGCTGTGGCTGGCCGACAGTGTTGAAGGGCGATCACTTTCGGTCCGTTGATTACTTCCAGCTCTTCTTCTGAGCTGTGTTGATCATTATAATTCAGGTACAGAAGAAGCTCTTGCGGCGAATCTTGAGTCATACAGACTTGCATGCGATTATTCTGAGAAGTTTCGAACACATCCTCGAAATCTTCGCTCGTTTTACGCTGCTGAAGATCAAAGAAAGACAGTGTTGATGCGCCAATTTCCGCTTCGGAAGGCACGGCGCAATCAAGTGGCCCAGGACTCCCAAGACTCTGCATCGCTGTAATAAAGAACGAAATATGAATAGCTTTGGTAAATTCTACACTTTACACAAAATTTGTGAACCTTAAGTATATATTGTGTAGAAGTGTATAAAAACTCGTTTAGTGCAGGATCGCATCAATGTTCGCGATACGTTGGGGAATGTGAGTATACTTACGCGACCGGAAATCACAAGAATAAGTAGTTTTCAAGTTATGTATCAAAACAAATTTTTACATTCTCATTATAATGAGAAGGTATTGGTTTTATGTGAAAAATTAATTTCGCGGATCCCATCAAATTTCGATGTTTTGAGGCCCGCTAAGTCAGAAAAAATAGTTTTCACGTCGGTGTCTGTCTGTCTGTCGTTGTCTTCGTTGTCGTCTGTATACCAGATAACTTTTGAAAGACCAATCGGATTGGATTGTGCTTTAGCACAAAGTTTAAGGGGCCAAAAAAAAAAGATCGAGTTCGTTAACCAGCTATTTTGGATGCAAATTCAAAAAGTTAGAGCATTTTCAAATGTATTGAGAACACTTTTTTTAAGATTTGAAAATTATTAACCATTAATAAATTATTAACCATTAATAAAATAATTCAAAGTACAAGATACATTGAATTCCATTCTCAGTAGTCTTACTCGGCTACCCACACCAAATGAGGTATATATTATACGGGTGGTCTTCGGCTCGAGCACACTAACTTAAACATTAATAACCATAAACCACTCTATCAAGAGTACACTTCATAAACAAACATTCTACCGATTGGGCTTCGGCCCAATTCAATCACCCTACTATCGCTCGTATGTTTCACTGGCAATAAACTGACTTAATGATTCGAAAGTTCCAATAAAAGACTTAACTTGACAACTAAATCGGGTTGGCGGAAACCAAGCTATAATGGTGTGTCTGCCAATTGGGCATTTACATATAGCTTTAAAATGATCAAAACAAGTGAAAAGAACTAGAGAGAGAAATTACCAGCCTGGCAGTCGCTGTCTACCTCTACTGAAACCTCTTACAAAATACTATGGTGACTGCTTCCTTCTTGATCTCGAGAGAATCAAGACGTATTGCGCATGACTCGGGAGAGGAAGAGCGACGACTACAGGTTTATTTAATTTAAGGCGTCAAAAGAGGCCGCCAAGATTCACTTATCCTACTCTTAACCTCATGTTATAAATCATAACGAAATGAACATGATAGGGTAAAAATATTCAACACATATGCATTATAATAAAATCGCGACAGTTTGTTTCTCTGGATGAGAAAATACTCTCCTGTTTTTTTTCAGATTGAAAAAATGTAGAGGTTGTGAGCATCAAATGTACATAAGATATAAGATTTTCGTATTTTTCGACTACTTTTTCAAATATACATATTGTTGGAAGTACCAAAAACTTAGTCAAAAGCACATAGACAACCATAGTACAGGGAAGAGGTTTAATTGGAATAATCTGAACTCACGGATAGTAGAGTTACGATGAAATATATTAAAGGATAAGCAATAAACAACTGATACATAGTTCGAGTGAACTTTTTTTTTAAATTGTGAATTTTTTTATGTCTTACGGTCCACATAAAAATTAATTCAAAATGAGCCAAAAAACATCTTTGCAACTCAGAATTTATTCATTCAAAAAAACTCCTTTCTCCATCCTTTACGTACATTTCGGTACTGTCGCCTTTCCCTTTTTACTTTTTAATTATGACGTCACATAATTGTATAAAAGACGATCGATCTAAGATCTAGACGCGCATTATGCGAGACTCATCCTACTGAACCGTCTCGCTGCCTAAATAAAACTTGTACGCCTACCTATATTACCTGAGTCTACTCAAACCTCCTCCCACTTCCCGGAATCTTAATTATTTTTAAAAAAAAGATAACCAACCAATAATTGGGATCACAGTACAATTGCGTACCTTTTTCAAGAGGGTTTTAAAAACCTCAATACAATCATATTCCAAGTTTAGCAATATTAAACAGAAAAAAATTAAAAATAGAAAGAATAATTGATATAAATTTACACCTGAGATAAGAATAATTTCGATGAGTAAACGTAGACATTTAGTTTGAAAATTGAATTTAGTTTTTTGAAATTTAGAGATCAAGTTATAATTTAAATTATGTACCTTAAATTTAATTACATTTTGTTGAATATGTGTGAGAAATAAGGCATTGTTTCTACACCTTATTAAGAAAGTACGCTGTTCTTTAAGAATAACTAATTTTCTATTGGCATGTATCCAATCTCCAATTTGTTGTCTTGTAGTAGCACTATACCTCTCAAGGATGTAAGATAAATAACCCATTGTGTCCAAAACGTTGTTGACTTGTTGTATTGTAATAATTTGATAAGTAACAAATCAATCCTTTTCTTCGACCGACGAGGATTAAGATTTTGATTTGCTTCGATTTCGCTGTAAATTACGCGTTCATAATTCAGAATGCAGCTCAATCATGCCACTGGAATAAGGACCAAGCTACAATATTCTCTGGGTGATTTATCATAAAAAATATGAAGATCTCAAGCATGTAAGTATCGCAATCATATCTGATAACTTAGCTCATGACATGGTAGCTGTTCACAAGTATCAGAAGATAATAGTAGATTACTTAAAAACTCATTTCAGACCGCAGAAAATCCACTATTTCACTGATGGTGCGGAGCAACATTTTAAAAATAAGAGTAGCTTTGCTAATCTCCAAGCCCATGAAGAAGATTTAGGTATGCAAGTTGAATGGCACTTCCATGGTACATCTCATGTTAAGGGTGCGCGTGATGGTATACGGGTGAATACAAAGAGACAAGCAACACGTTTGAGCTTACATTGTTCTCCGAAACATCACATACTCACTCCCCTTGTTTTGTTTCAGTGGGCCAAGGTTAAGTGTAAGGAAACCAAAGGTAAAAAACTTCAACTCAAAATTTTTTCGTCCTCTGAGAAACACGACATCTTCTCGAATGGCAAAAAAAAGAAACCGCAAAAGAGGTCTGCAAAGAAAACAATTGTTGAAACTATAGCCAAAAAATCGAACAGAAAGACACATAATATTACCATATAATATTACTTAACTTAAAGAACTGGCTCTAATGACTTGCACAAAGATGCTCGGCGTAAGCGCACTAGGGAAGATCGCGCGCCACCCGCTCTATCATGGCATCTTGTTTACGTGTCGTTCTATTCCTCAAAGACGAATTAATTTGGCACTCTGAAAATTGGGGGTCTCGGAGGAAAAAATCTCAGCTTTCTTTTAAAACTGTTTATAAGAAAAAAAGTATCGGAAAAAAAGTCTAATTTATTTTTAATTTGCAAAAATTAGGGTCAAATTTTGACTTTTTTTAAATCGTTACGACCACCAAAAAGTTTGTGAAAAAATCGATCAAAAACATTTGTTGTAAAATTTTGTGTCAAGTGATGGGGAAAAAGTTTCAAATGTTTGTAAGTACGGATTTCCTTAAAACCCCCAAAAATTGTACACCCTCCACTTTGATAAATAATCATCAAAATTGAATAATGTTTTGTCTGAGGAGTACTATCTAATAGTTATACAATTGGGCCAATTTTCAGCCCGATCGGACAACTTTAATTTTCGAGGTGGGTACACTTGAGAAATTCTGCCCCCTAATTGAAAACCCGATCGTGCTACCCGTGCTCCGCGTGATACTCTAGTGCTTCGCTCTCCACCGGCTCAACCCGCTGATCATCGCATCCCGGCTCTGGGACAATCTGCTCCGCGTCGTATTCTGGGAAAAGATCCCCAAGTCTCCATCCATAGCCCCAATCTGGGCTAAACATCTGCACCACCCGTCTTGACCACGGTCTGGCGGTGAACCCGTCTGTGTAAGTGATAATAAATGGTTCTTTTACTTATTCGTCGTCTTTTTTATGTGTTCGCCCTTCTCCCAATGCCCTCATCCTATTTCCCTTCTCGGTAGACCTCCCTTGTCATAAACAGAAATTCTGATAGGAACCAAAAACTTTGACTTTTATGTTATAAAATGTATTTTGTTATTTAGATCTTGGATAAAAATTTTCTGAAAAGAAATTTTTTCAGGTTTCGTAAATATTCAGTTCTCTGGGTGACTTTGGTTGCTAGAAAAGGTGCTGTGTTATTCAAATCTTACAAACAAATTTTAGAGAAAGAAAAGAATATCCACGAGGAATCGAGAAGAATGAGTTTTGTTGTTAGAAAATGTGTTTTGTTATTTAAATGTTGGTAACGATTTTTCCCAAAAGAAATGTTGCTAGGTTTCTTAAATGCTAAGTTTTTTTTGGTTAGTTTTGTAACAAGTTATGTAACAGAAATTTTTGAAGGAATTGAAAAGGGCGACTTTTGTTGTTAGAATATGTTTTTAATGTTTCAAATTTTGGTAAAAAATTGTCAATAAAGAATATTTTTTCGATTTCGCGAGTGTTGAATTTTTTGGTTAGTTCTGTTACAAGGTATGTAACAGAATTTCTGAAAGGAATCAAAGGAGGCGACTTTTTTGTGGAATAGGTGTTGTGTTATTGTAATCTTGCTAAAAAGAATCAACGAAGAAATTTTGGTGGATTTCACGAGTTCCATTTCTTTTATGACAAGTCATGTAACAGAAATTCTTGGAGGAATCGAAAAGGAAGACTTTCGTTGTCAGAAATGTGTTTTGTTTTTTAAATGTTGGTAAACAATTTTAAACAAAGAATATTTTATGAGTTTCGCAAGTGTTGAATTTTTGTTATAGTTTTGTCACAAGGTTTGTAAATGAAGTTCTGAAAGGAATCAAAGTGGGTGACTTTTGATATTAGAAAAGGTGTTCTGTTATTTAAATCTTGGTAACGAATTTTCCAGAAAAAATTTTTGCTGGTTTTCGTAAATGTTCAGGCTTGTGTTGCTTTTGTTACAAGTTATGTAACAAAAATTATGTGAAAAGTTTTTTTTTTGTTAATCTGATCTTGTTAACAAATGTTAGGGGAATTACCTAATGCGGGAGCTGAAGTGTGTCCCGAAAAGCATATTATTAGAGAACATTCTACAGTTAAAGTGGTTCATGTACGTGCTAAGTTTCTAGAATATTTTGATGACATCATCTTGAATTCCTACCTTACCAGCATTGATACAAGAGGGTTACTGGACCAGGGGGCCTGAAACACTCTTACAAGAGGGCTGCTGAGCCAAATATATGCATTTGGACGTGGGATACGAGACCACTAATACAAGAGGGCTACTGAGACACTTTTACAAGAGAAAGATGCATCTCTACTTTACTGACATCTAGACCATTCCGCAGCTGTCACGAAATAATATTTGCGCAATTGTAAGTGCCAAATTTGTCTAAGCAGATTTTCTACACGTTCCTAGAAAAACTATCAAAAACATTATACATGTATTTCGAAAATAATAATCTGAGAATATATAATAATGCATAATGATTTAATATGTGTCCGGTTTTTATTGGAAGAGCTTGCTCATTTGACACTGCTGAAAGACAGTTGAATTAATGTATTTATTATGTATTTTTTATGGCTACAAATGCATATATTGCTTTCCATGAAAAAAAGAAAGAGAAGGAACTCATTTTTAAAATATTTTACTCTTCCTATATCACACGCAAAAATAAAAATGATGAATATACCATAGAAGAGTATGAATCCAGCCAAGACAAAGAAGCATCAAATAAGTGCTGGAACGAGAGCTGCTATGTCATTTTGGAGGAGTTAGGTGAATATTATAAGAATTTGAACGTTGATTATATTACAACAGAAACTAACTTTTTCTTTTCAAACTAACATTTGTGACATCATCCCAATGATTTGAGCATAAACGCCTATGATTTATATAAAAAAGAAGCAGTTTCAATAAAGTCTACGAAACACCTTCTTTTGATGGATAAAACAGAGGATAAATAATAATAATATGAGTGACGAATAAGTTGCAATGAAAATAGCGTCTATCGTTTCACATGAATCAAAAACTTACCTTTCCAGAAAAATACAGTGGATTATCACTGAAACTTATGCAGAAATTCATTCGATATAAAAACTGCATTTTAATCAAATATGCATATAATAATGAATATATGAGACAAATTTACACTCGCATATACTGTAACCTGCGAGTTGCAAGGGCCGCCTGAGGGTTGGCAAGAGAAATAACTCCTGTGGAATGCACATACGAAATTGCATCACACAGGAGAAATCTCAGAGCGCAGGCTCACGAACTCCCACGCAACGATATTGCGTAAAAAAGAGAGGGGGTAAAGTGGGGCAGCGAGCATAAAAAGCGCTCCCCGGTCGAAACAGAGTCTCCAGAACGTGGGATTTTTCGGCCCCCACCACTTTCCCATTTGGGAGAATACATACAAGCGTGGCGTCTGTGAGTCTGCCAGCCTCGTGTAAAGCCGACAATGCACGAGGCACGAGCACGAAGCCGAGTACGCCCGAGGCCCGACCCCTACTTCACGATTTGCTTTCGGCAACTGTTAGGTGGCTTGAGCTTTGAGTTGATTTCTGTTTGCAAAAATTGACACCTTGAAGAAAGACTTCAAAACATGTAACGAAGTATTGAGATATTTAATTATTATGTCTTTCATGAATTATTGTGGAATGTTTTAGACTATCCGATTATGCAGTTTCTTTTTTCATTATTTATGTTTTTTTTCTATTGATTTTAAATATTGTAAAGTCAAAATAATAATAAATTATAACTATTTTTTAATAACTAAATTAATCAAAATTTTGCTGTATACTTACCTATGATACTTACCTTTCTTTTCATGCTATTTTAGACTATAATCACAATTTTGGAGATCTTAAGAGGAAAGCAAAAAAGTTATTAACTTGACCTCATATGCTTTGATCGCAATTTTAGGTGAACAAAAGTAAATTCATAAATAATAATTAAAATAAAGAAAACATGCCAGAGGATAGAGGTGGGCCAAGTAGAAAACAACCATGATTTAAGTGAATACAAAACAAGGCACTTACATAATCCAAAACACGATCAATCCGCAAGATACAAAATATAAGGCGAAGACGATCCGGTCAGAAAGGGGCACGAATGCAGAGATCAGCTCTTACAATAAGGACCACAAGAAAATGGAACAGCCACTTTTGCATTCGCGATCAGCTCTTACAATGAGCACCACAAGAAAATGGAGCAGTCACTTTTGCACTCGCGATCAGCTCTTACAATGAGCACCATAGAAATTGGAACAGACACTTTTGAATTCGCGAAAATCAGAAACTCGCAAAAAACTCACACCGAACAAGAGAAACACGACCGCTCACGCTGAGCCCTCAAACTCGACTCAGGAGAGTTCAAAAATTAGCAACAAACTCTCACCCTGCATTTCCACTCTAGTCGACCGCGTATGTTTACAAAACCCAAATTTTGTAATCATACCTGCTCGAACAAGAAGCTTGCCGCTGGTGCAATAAAATCCATACCGCTCGAAGAGAAAGAAAAACAATATTTGTGAAGTATTTTAATAATAAGTTGAAGCTAACACAAATTTATATTACAGGCATTATTTCGCTCAAACATGCTTTCTTAATATATTAAAACTTTACAAAACCTTCAATGTCTGAAAATACATATCTCAACATTACAAAATTTAGTTTTTACAATTTTATTACAATTGTAAAATAATTGTAATTGGAAAATAATTGTAAATAATTGTGAAATAAATATAATAAAATTCACTTTATAAAGACACATCTCATGATTTAAAAGGACAATGCAATTTTAAAGATAATTCTTTGAAGTATTTTAATAACTAATGAACATATTTTTAGAATATTTTTCCTCGATTCTGCCCTACGGTCAAACATGGCAAATTTTGTTATTTTCTTAGAACCAACATTTTTTTGTAACTCGTAGTTAAATAAATCCATTTAAAGGGCAAGGATTTCTGGTTAACAGAATATTGGACATGCAGTTAATTCAACTATTGCAACTTGGTAAATGAAACGTAGTTTTTACTAAAACCGGAACCTGAGTTACCAAAGATTATCATAGGGTACGCCGCCATCGGATACGCTGATTTTTTTCTTGTAGTTGTAATCACCTTTCCCTGTTGAATCTTGAATAAATTGTTGGACTTTTATAAATTTTACGACATTATTGTACCATGTTTGACGTTATTTTAGTCTGCTTTATGTTTAGGGCAAAATCAGATCCTTAAATTTGACCCTAAGGACAAGCATGGTACAAAAATGTCGTAAAATTTATAAAATGACCAACTATTTACAAGAATTTTTAAAGTAAAAATCAATGTAAATCATATTCAAATAACATTTAGGAATATTTATAAAAAGTAATAATATTTTCCATTTTTAAAATTAATGTATACAGAGTACAGTTTTTATTTGAAACTTCACGACATTTTTTTGTACCATGTTTGACCCTAGGGCAGAATCAAGGGAAAATATTTTAAAAATATGTTCATTAGTTATTGAAACACTACGAAGAATTACCTTTAAATTGTTTTGTCCTTTTAAAATCATGGCATTTTTCTTTATAAAATAAAGTTTATTAAAATTATTTTACAATTATTTACAATTAATTTCCAATTAAAATGATTTTACAATTAAAATAAAATTGTAAAAATAAATATAAGTTTTCTGACATTCTTGAGAAAATTTCGAAATATTTTCTACGATTTCAGATATTTGAAATCAAAATTTGAACAACAAAAAAACCATTTTCAATCGAAATGTTTCATTTTCAGACAAAAAAGTTTAATTCTCAACGAAAAATGTAATAATTGCTATTTCAATAAAAAAATGATTTTCAATAAAAAATGGTCGAATTTAACTTTAAAAAATGAATTTTCAACAAATTAAATACATTTTCAAGTAAGAATGATTTTTAGTCAGGAAAAAAGGAAAATTTCAACAAAATTATCATTTAAGGCGAAAAATATTTTTGTATACAAAATAATAATATGGTATAGCTATTTATTTTTTAAGTATTTTGTTTGCTCATTTTAAGGTTATATAAATATAATTTTCACATGATTCTTAACAAAATTTTGCAAAATTTTTCAATATTTCAGATATGTCAAATGAAAATTTCAACAAGAAATATAATTTTCAATTGAACACTAATTAATGGAGATATGTTGACAATTTCATTCTTCAAATCTATTCCATAAGGTAAAACATTGTACAAAAAAAGAGTACAGTTTTTATTTGATGTTTCACGAAATTTTTTTGTAACATGTTTCACCGTAGGGCGGAATCGAGAAAAAATATTCTAAAAATATGTTCATTAGTTACTAAAATACTACTAAGAATTACCTTTAAAATTGTATTGTCCTTTTAAATCACGAGATATGTCTTTATTAAGTAAATTTTGTTAAATTTATTTTACAGTTATTTACAATTAATTTCCAATTACAATTATTTTACAATTGAAATAAAATTGTAAAAACTAAATTTTGTAATTTTAACATGTATTTTCAGACATTAAAGGTTTTGTAAAGTTTTAATATATTAAGAAAGCATATGAGGTCAAGTTAGTAACTTTTTTGCTTTTCTCTTAAAATCTCCAAAATTATGATTATAGCCTAAAATAGCAGAAAAGAAAGGTAAATATCAAAGGTAAGTATACAGCAAAAATGATGATTAATTTATTTATTTAAAAATAAAGATCATTCATTATTATTTTGACTTTACAATATTTGAAATCAATTGAAAAATAAAACATAAATAATGAAAAAAGAAACTGCAGAATCGCATAGTCTAAAACATTCCACAATAATTCATGAAAAACATAATCATTGAATATCTTAAGACTTCATTACATGTTTTGAAGTCTTTCTTCAAGTTGTCAATTTTTGCAAACAGAAATCAACTCAAAGTTCAAATCACCTAACAGCCGCCGAAAGCAGATCGTGAAGTCGGGGTCGGGCCTCGGGCGAACTCGACTTCGTGCTCGTGCCTCGTGCATTGTCGGCTTTACACGAGTCTGGCCGAATCACCGACACTACGCTTGTATGCATTCTTCCAGATGGGAAAGTGATGGGGGCCGAAAAATCCCACGTTCTGGAGACTCTGGGCCGAAAAACGGCACTTTGAAATCTTGTGCCACCAACAGCTGAGATCTCAGGGTGAAAACCTTGTGGAAAGGACTGAGGATCAATTCTCTTTTCCTTGCCACATTCTTCACTCATTCCAATCGTAAAGAAACTCTTAAGAAAGTCCTGACAGTGATTTTATCGCTAAAGACTGTTTATAAAGAGTTATTCTCCTTTAGGAATTCCGATCCTCGACTCTTGTGGTGAAAAATTGAAGAGTTCTCTTTTCATGAGCGTTCTTTGAGACTCATGAGCTTCGATCATTATGAGAGAATTGTACTTAAAACTTTCTGTTGACATTTCATTGGCATTTCAACCATCGTTTCAAGAGCATTATTGAGCAAGGCAGAGGTAGTACCGAAGCCTCAGGTCAATATAGTGTTGGGACGTTAGTCGAGAAAACTACAAATTTGTATCTTAGCGATCTACAGACAATAAGAGGAATTGTACTGCTCGAATTGGCTGCGAAAGTCGGAAAATACAAATCGTGGTAAAAACGAGTATTTCCTGTCAAAAAGGACCTCGAAAATAAGACGTTCGTAAATTCCTCACAAATTAAAGAATGTGTGAATCAATAAACCCGCTTAGCTTCTTTGACGCTTTGTCTCTCTCATCAGACAAAGCGAGGTACCTGAGGCTCGAACGTTCTCGAGCCCAGGCGAGAAAGTCCGAGCGTGAGCCTACTGCCCCCTAAGGGATTAACTTGCGAGTGGCAGGTTATAAAGCCATAAGCGACCTTATAATTATCTTATACTAATTCTCATTGTACTCAAAATCGATTATATTACCATGTTTTGACATCTACCTACCGCGTGATGGGAAAATCCCAGTACAGGTCTCTTTATTTCAGGAGTCAAGTCAACAAGACGTTCTTACACTAGAAAGCGCCTAATTTCCAAAATTTCTGTACAAAGGTACGAAATAAAAACCTTCAATAAACTCGAAATCACTCGTGCAGTAAAGAATAACCAGCATTCGATTTTATTTCTACTGACTTAATAAATATCAATTTTAAAATGTATCTATTAGAATAATTGTGTGCTTTCTTAAAATTAGGTAAAGTAAAAGAGAGAGAGAAAAACATAGACTGTGTCTGAAATACAGGTCTACAAACTCTTACATTCAATTCAGCCAGCTATCATTATTATTCATTTTTATTGTGTGCTTTATGTTGCATTCTAGGATAATCCTTCTATTATTTTGATCTTGAATAATACGAATTTAGGGTAAAGCGTTTGTTAGCTAGAAGATAGGGCCCCGTCTTGTAAAAATAAATTAGAGCAGGCATTTTTAAATGAATGTATTTTCAATTCTAATACAGAATCTTACTTTTTTCTCCATGAAAGTCCCTTTATTTTATTTCCTGTCTTAATTAAGTTATACTTAAAGTAATAAGGACAACAAGTTGACTCAGCCAGCGAAAGTTGGCGGTTGCAATACATATATTTAATCCTAAGTGCATAAAAGTGAGTAGTGAAATAAGACACTTGTTAAGGATTTTCAAGCTACTTTTTATTAATGATAATAATAATAATAGTGAAATAATGTATGAGCTTTTAATTCAGAAACATAAAGTTTCAACTCATAACAAAGTGACAGCAAGGTATGAAGCATGTGTGTAGGTTAAAGAGAGTGAGAGCGAGAGATAGATGGAGAGAGAGAGAGAGGGGGGGAGAGAGAGAGCGCGAGAGCTATGTAATTAACAAAAATTATAATTCTAAAAAAAAAAAAATTTGTAATGTTTGCAAGATTCCAGAAGGCTTTGCGATTGAGCGACTCAAAAACAGTAATAAATCTCCGGGGTTTCCCTGCAAATTAATGAAACCATATCAAAATTTTGCACGATTCATGAAAAATACCGACAGATTTTCAAGAGGTCTTATTACATCGAGTACATCAGTGTGAGATTTAGAATCTTATATTAATATAGCTCGGATGTCAAATAAACTATTAACAATTAATACCTGGTAGCCCCGTAATAATTGATAATAATATTGATTCCACTATTTTGGGATGAAGAACATATCAACATATAATTCGGAAGCTCTTATTAGAATTTATAAAAATAAAATCAGCTACATAAATATTATAATGGACTTTAAGAAACATTGAAATCATTTTTCACATAATAGAGTAATCTGCTGAAAATAATTCATTTACTCACTCGAAACATTGAAATAAAGTAGCATGAATGATAAAATAAATTCAACAATATTAAAATCGAATGCACGAATACTGTGAATTAAAAATTGAAAAGGATACAGTGAACTAGTAATAACATGAGCATCTGCTTTCTGGAACTCTTAAAATAACGTTTATTGATATAGAAATTTAACTAAATAATTATGAAAATGCTGAGTGAAGTATTGATTACGTATATTAAAATCTGCTATTATATGTAACAGCTGCAAATTTTGTTATGTTCTTAGAACCAAAATTTTTTTGTAACTCGTCGTTCAATAAATCCATTTAAAGGGCAAGGATTCCTGGTTAACAGAATGATGGACATGCAGTTAATTCAACTATTGCAACTTAGTAAATGAAACTTTGTTTTTACTAAAACGGGAACCTGAGTTACCAAATATTATTATAGAGTACGCCGCCATCGGATACGCTGATTTTTTTCTTGTAGTTGTAATCACGTTTCCCTGTTGAATCTTGAATTATGCTAAATCAACTCAAATGAGCTATTAAAGTATATGTGGAAGAACAAGAAAGAATACACGAGGAGGAGGAGAAGGATACGATAACATTACAGTTAAGTGAAGTATGTACTGAAAATATTAGATTCAATGATTATATGATCTAAATCGTCTGTTCGAGGTTTTAAAAGCTGTGTTGAGCGTCCTACACTTTTTTCTTTAAATATTGGTGTGTATATGTAGCATCTGAATGTAAAAATAAACGAGCACATCGCCGTCTAAATAACAAAAAACCAAGGAAACTGTAGGTAATGCCTTGTTCATGCGTACTGAGCGTATCTCCACTCTCGGTGCTGCCGTCTGCACTGAGCTTGATAAATCGCCATCCCCATATATTCTTGAATTTATTTAAGTCTTAAGTCAACATTTAGTAATGAAGAAATATAATTTATTAATAATGGTTAGCTGTGAACTATTATTTTTCTTAGAAGCAACATTTAATTGTGGTTAAATGAATTGAATTAAACAGATAGGGATTTCAGGTTAGCAGAATCATGAACATACTGTTGATCTAACTTAGTAAACGAAAACTTAGTTTCATTAGTATCATAAGCAGGATGAGAGAGACTTCCATAAAATTGCAAAGTTACCTGGAGGTCTAAGGATAATTCAAGGCAATAACAGGCTGATTGATAAGGATAGGAAAGCAATTCATCGAAAGCATACAATTTTCAAAGCAAACGAGAAACAAGCTATTGAGGAAGCCTGGAAACCACAATTCACTCCACTGAAGAATCGAGCGTGCATTACTCAGAAGTCTAAACATGAAGTGGAACCGCTTGCGAAGAAACAAAAAGTAGAAGCAGAAGAAGAATTTAGCCAAGATGACAATTTGCCATCAGTGATAATAAAAAATGATGTTGATGATGAGGTTATTTTGATGATGACGATGATGAGAAGGATGATGCTGAAAGTGACCTTTCATCTAAATCTGCAATAGAAGCAAAAGCAGAAGCCAAAATGTTAGATTACTGGGAAGATCCAAATAAATTTTTAGATCGACTGCGCTTCCTTTTGCAGGCTCAAGTAGCTGGAAATATGAATAAGGTCTACAAAATTATTTCAATTGTTAATGGAATGCGAGAGATTGGTAGTATTGAATAATATTTTTTTAGTTTCAGCAACTAGTTAAATGTAATTAAATTACCATTCGAAGTTATTCATTCGAAATTTCCTGTAGTTAACATTTTATGTTTTTACTATTCGATATTATATATAGTTTTTACGGTTATTATTATAATAAAATAGGTTAAATAAATAAATCTAATTTGAAATTTATGTGTATTTCTTTATTCCCTCACCTGCCCGAGTCGAAATTTTAAGCCTACATTCAACCTGATAATTCCAGATGAAACCTCCTTTGAGCCTATTTGAGCCTGCACATCCAATTTAAATTCTCTCAAAGCCTAAGAATTCCGAATTTAGTCCTCCTTTAGTACTCCTATAATCTCAACTGTATTTTCCAAGTCCTCCTTTAATCCTCCTACAGCCTCCCAGTATTTTCCAAATCCTCCT
>JAABKJ010003982.1:0-25041 GCA_011634705.1 Andricus grossulariae
TACCTATCTACCCTATACCTATATACCCATCCACACATTACTACTATCCAACCGAGCAATTCACGCCTACCCCGAAAAGTAAACGGCTTAATGATATAATAATAATAATAATAATAATATTGAATCCAATATGAAACGAATTTTCAACTTAAATAATGAATCTTCATCTCAAAACATGAATTTTTAACAAAGTATTTCAACTTTTAATCAAGTGCAGTTGAATTTTCAACAAAAAAGATTAATTTTTAACCAAGAAGATTTTTTACTAAAGAAGATAAATCTTAAACAAATACGTGAAATTTCAACCAAATGGGTAAATTTTAAATTCAAAAGATTAATTTTGAACAAAAAATATGAATTTTCAACAAAAAATAGTTCATTTTTCAACCGAAAAAATTAATTTTCAACCAAAAATGTCATAGTTGATATTTCAACTAAAAGATTTTTATTTGAAATAAAAAACAGTTGAATTCAACCAAAAAAGTACGCATTTTCAACAAAACAGTTAAATCATCAACAAAAACAGATTAATTTTCAACAAAAAAAAAGAAGACTTCTCAACAAACAAAAAATTAATTGTCTACCCCAAAAGATGAGTTTTCAGCAAAAAAAGTTATCAACCAAGAGAGATGAATTTTCAACAGAATAGTTGAACTATAAAAAAAACGATTCACACCAAATCGTTGCATTTACATCCAATCAGTTAAACTTAAAACAACGAATTTGCAACAAAATAGGCGAATTTTGAAACAAAAATGATTCAACCAAAAACATTTGCATTTTCAAGCAAATAGTTGAATATTCATAACAAAAAATTTTTTGTTTCAGATTTTTAGAAGACTTAAATTTTTAACCAAATAGTTGAATTCTAAACCTTCAAAGATAAATTTTCAATCAAATGTGGTGGAATTATCGGTCAAGCAAATAGTTGAACTTTTAAACAACAAAATTTTTTTGTTTTAGAAGACTTTTGAATTTTCAACAACTAAGTTCATTTTAAACCAAGAAACATGAAGTTTTAACAAGAAAACTAAATTTCTACAAAAAAAAAGGATGAATTTCCAACCAAAAAGGAAGAACTTTTGTATTAAAAAATATTAATGCACAAGAAAATAGTTTAATTTTTGTCCAAATAATACGATTTTTGAAAAAAATAGTTATCCAACAATAAAGTTATTTTTCAATTAAGAAAGACGAATTTAAAAAAATGACTTTCAACCAAATGATCGAATTTTCAAAATAAGATCATTAAACTTCAACAAAAAACTTGCATTTTCAACAATACATAGTAGAATTTTTAATCCAAAAGACGATTTTTTAGAAGACAGTTGAATTTACCATAATAAATATTCGTTTTTTACAAAATAGTTGCACTTTTAACAAAATAATAATATTTTCAATGAAATAGTATAATTTTTAACCAAAAAAGATAAATTCTGATCCAAAAATATAATAGTATACTTTGCAAGTAAAATGAATTAAAAATAGACCGATTTTCTTATTGTGTACTATTAACTATTCTCTTTATTTCTTATTCTTTTGTTATGACCGTGACTAGACACCAAAAAATGAACTTTTTGAATGCTTTTATACGCGTACATAGAATATCGTGCAAGTGACCTATTTACCCCAGTAATGGCAGGAAATCGCTGCTTGTCACTGCACAATAATAAACTACACATCCATGTGCTTCAGATCACCTTTTGTACATTGAGTTGTCACCTTTACATTCGAACAATTGTCACCTGCAATTTTTTCATTTAACTCTGCTTCAGTGTCAATTGGGCAGACGATTTCAAATTGTCGGATTTTCGAAATTAAATTTTTATTTTTCCATTTAATAAAAAAATTCCAAACTTTAAATTTTTATAATATAAAGCTCTTCACTAATTAAAAACCTAAATGTGAAATATAAAAAATTGATTACAGAATCCAAAAAAAGCATATTAATTAAACTTACGCTGATAATTTAAAAAAAATTGCACTCCAGAAGTTTTTTTCTCCCAAGCTTTCAGTTATTCTGTGCAGAACTCTGTAGAAACTAAGCGGTATTCTCTTTTTACGATTCGCTTTGTCACGCGATATCAATAAATAACAATCTGTCCTTGCAAGAGATTAAATCTATTGTAAACTGTAAAATATATTAGTAATGCGAGTTTATTCTCAGAAAATCAGGGCTTGCGCGATTGATTATTATTGTTTATAAAAAATACATCGCTATATTTACTAGGGTAGGGTGGTGCGAGATGGGCATATGGGGTAAGATGAGTCACTCAATTTTCTCGTAGGCTATCAATTCTTTTGTAATTCTCCTTTCTACTAATATCAGGAAGACCGTTATGAAACTTCTTTTAAAAAAATTTTCGCTTAATGTTGAATAAATTTGGAAAAAACTAAAGTACACATTTTGCGACGTGTATTCTGCTATTTTGCATTTGTTTAGAAAGTCCAAGAATTACACGAAATCACATATTAGATGTTTTTCCAGTGGTTATTTAGATAGCTTATTTATCGAACCTTAAATTTTCAACAGATTTATATACAATTGTAAAACAGAAATAGGTGAAATTTTGATTTTACTTGAAAGTGTCATATGAGGCGAAATGGGCCACCTCTTCCTGTGCATTAACCTGACCTCTTAGCGTAGCAGTTAGTAGGTTAGGATTGAATGTTTTATTGTATCAGATTGTGCAGTGTGTTAATTATGGTGCAAACGTATAGAAAACTCATTTTTCTGAAAAAAAAATGCTCAGCAAAAGTATGGCAGCTGCACTGTTATAGGTCTATATTAGAAAATAACATGAGTTGCTGGCAACCAGAAGAGAGCACTATTTTTCTCGTATATTTCACAATAACATTGTTTGAAAACTCGTAAAATGATACAAAAAGTAGATAAACATTGTTGTGGTTGAAAAATACGGCAAATATATCAAAAACGGCTTAAACCCCCAATATATATGAAATTCAGTGTCATGTAGTAGACCACTCTAGTATTTGGGATTTTTCTTACTGTATAATTTAAATTTTACTGAGATAATGGACACGGGTAAGTCGAAAAATTGTTATATTTATTTCTGTGATACAATTATTAAAAGATATGCAGATATAAATCGTTTTTCTATTCACTGTTTGTAGAGTCAGTTCATCTGAATGTTCAATACTTTAAATGCTCCGTAAAATTATGGAAAAATATGTTTATATGTTTTCGTTTTATAATACTCTAACTTACCAATATTCTTACTACTTATTTATTTTCGTCTATTATATTTCCGCGTATACTTTTTTATTCACTTTTACAATTAAAAAGACAATCAAAATATTAAAAAAAAAAAAACATTTTTAATGTTTGAAGTTTCAAATAACAATTGAAATAATTAAAATCCGGAAATGTTTTTTTCAATTGTTATTTGAAATTCAAACAATAATTTTAGAAACTTTAAACATTAAAAATAATTTTTTAAATAAAAATATTTGATTACTGCGTTTTTAATAAATATTTATAAACAAAATTTAATTGTTTGAATTCGGGAGTTTTCTAGTTCGGATATTTTATAATTCGACAATTATATTATTCGGAAAATTTTAAATTCGGTAGTATTATAAACTGTCGGGAATTTTATTATTCGGAAATTTTATTTTTCGTCGTCCCAGCGAACCATTAATTTTCCATTGTAATCTAAACTTAGCTTTCAACTGAGAATTATACTTTGAAATGTTAAAAAATCGCGTAAGGAAAAAAAGAGGATTGTTAAAATATGAATAGGTGTTTGAAATAAAAACATAAAATTATGCATTACTGAATTTTTAATGGTTAAATATTCAATATTTGATAAACACATACACAAAGAAAACACTTTATAGTAGATATAATTATAAGAATATAAAAGATAATACGTACATGAAATTGTATAAAACCAAATATAAAAATCGAGTCCAAAATACTCTTATTTTCATTGTAAACGGAACTTTCAAATTTTTTTAATTTTCTGAACTGTAAGTAAAATTTGAACAATGTAATTTATACAATTATGGAGCACCTGAATACAAATAGTGTGAAAAATATTATAAAATTAATACGTTATTTATCATTAATCATTTATGACAAATTAATTGCCTTCGAGTCTATACTTATAAGTAACTAAGTACCTAACTTATTGTTTAATAGGAACAGTTTGTTTCTTAGTTAAGTACAATAAATACTTAATTTAAGTCAGACCCGATTCTCATTCACCTCATTACACATAACTTATTCTACAAGAATAATAGTAATAAATGTTTTTAAATTCATAGCCAAATGAAAATTTTCATGCCGAACTAAATATTTTCAGTGTAGCGAAAATATTTCATGTCAGAAATTGTTGTAAATCTGAATTTACTTTAAAGTTCATTCAACTGTACCAAAGTTGTTTGAAAAAATATATAATCAAATTACGAAACGTTATCGGTATTCTTTACTGAAAATTGTGGAATATTACTATCCACAAAAATTCCGTTTATAAAATCCATATAGTCAAACATTGGGGAGATACTTTTTAAAAAAATATTACGTACTCTTAACATCGATAATAGCTTATAGTACGTATCATATTAATTGGTTACAAAAATACAGAACGAGACACGTTCAAATATTTCTGAAGACACCGTTTTTTTTTTGTTTGCACGGACGTGATATTGTGTTTTCGTTTTAGAGTTATTGAGTTTTGAGAACTATGCAGAAGAATTATGACACACCAGAAAAATGCTATCGGCAGAAAAAGCGTGGATGTGCTCGAATTCGTCGAAGGAATCGAATCCTTAGGTTCAAATTTTAAAATGTAAACAAACGAGGAACACCACTAACGGCATAATCCTTTGTCCCGATGACCTTCGGCGTATTGAAGCCGCAACCCTGCGACGACAGACAATTTCTCAAGTGCCATAAATCTTTCAAGTCTCTGGTAAGTCACAACTGAACGAAAGAAATTTGAAACTTACTGGACACATGCTATTTAAATTGCTTACAAAACGCATAAATGTGAAAAGGAACGGAAAAAAATGTAGATGTTACTTTTCCCAGATTTAGGGTCCACATTTTTAAAACAGACTTCGTTTTTAGAAACGCACATAATCTAAAACGAAGGCTGATTTGCTTCTTTCACATTTAACGCATTTTGTGGGAATGATTGATTAATCGGATTGCTAATTGAGGCACCAGCACATGATCGTCTATTTTCGTTCTCTGCATTAGTCTTTATTTCCACATTAATTTATTAGAATTGAAGCCTAAAAAATAATGTTAAGTTTACTATGTATTAGGTATTTTCACTTCAACCACCAGCTAACTTCACTTCGTTGATTGCTGAGGGGAAAACAACGGACCAAATGCATAGGGCAAACCTTTATTTTTGTAATATCTTCGTAATGAATAATAATTATCATCATTTTATTATGTCATTAAATAGTTTCTAAAAAAATAAAAACTATTTTTCCAATACACTTATATAGAAAAAATTAGTTTTTACGAAGATATTAGCAAAATAAGGCAAAAATGGACCGAATCCCATGCATTTGGTCCATTGTTTTCCCCCTCAGCACTCAATGAAGTGAAGTTAGCTGATGGTTGAATTGAAAATACCTAATTGAAATTTATGCACGCGTGACTTATTTGAAATATTCGAAATTTTGCTTATTGAATTCAGATACCCGTAATAAATGTGGAAATATAGACTCTTGCAGAAATAATTACATGATTTTATTTTTAACGGAAATTAGGATTACATGATTTAATACGGGAATTGTATATAAAAAGCTTGCGAGTGCAAAATGAAAAAACAAGATAACAGACTATTTAAAATATTATTTAGAATTTTCTATTTTTTTTCTGCACATTAAAGATAATTTTAATTCTGTGTAAATTTGGAATCTAACAAAAATTTTGCTTTTCAAAAAGAATTTAAAATTAAAAGTGCATAAAAAAGAACTTTTAAAGGTCAAGGTTTCGTTTTTCGTATTGTTTTTAACTGTCACGATTTTCAAAAATTTTTGTTAATTTGCAATCGCAAGCTGATTATTATTATACAGTTAAGCATTGTTTTACAATTTCACGATTATATTGTGCAAATGTGTCGCCTTGTATCGTATGCTATTAGAATTTTTGATGGCTCGATTAATGGGGAACTTATGATTTTGTTTAAACAAAGAATCTGTAACTATTTCATAATCTATCAAACTGTAAGGCCTTGTCGGAAACATTTTTAACACTCATGATCAACGTCGTGCGATTTTGTTGCATAATGTCAAATCGATTTTTTTTAACACGTCTATATAAATTTATCAAAAAAATTTTCACGCAAAATTACTGTCTTAAATTATGTACATATAAACACTATAATATACAGTAAGCATCTGGATGACAGTAAAATGTTCTAATCTACGCAATTTCGAACTCAATTTACTAAGTTTTCTATTTTTAAAAAACCTTGCGAGCCGACTATGTTATAAGTTTTTAGTTATGCTCCTGCATCTCGAAAGCAGATAAAAGCATATCAAAATTAACTTTTTAAATACCCTGGAACGTTTTTAAATATAAAAAACTCTTGCATTTACGAAAAGATTAGATCGACTTAATCTTTAATCAATCATTCTTTTTCTTAAGCGAGTTCGAAATTCGTTTAAAAAACTTAATATACATAGCATTAATAAACTGTGATAAACTTTGTAAAGCTTTTTAAAAAAGCATTGATCTGTACGTGATTGGTGATCTATTTGGATCGACGTTTTCCCGTCGCATTCCTCAGTCCTTTTAGCGTATTTGCCATTGGTACGCTTTCTTTGTCCGTATTCTGAGGACAGTATTTGCGGGTGTGCGAATTATCACCAACCACCCCACAAATAGGACATTGATACTTCCTACAAGCAACAAAAATTTCTTTTTTATTCGGAGGACTAACAGTTCTATTTATGTAAACAAAAATTTAGAAACGCTAAATTCAGAAACTTTTTTTTTTATAAATTGTACATCTAATCTATTTCTAAACTGCATATGATTACTGATAATATTGATAGCAAATGTAAATAATATTGATAGCAAATGTAAATAATTTCGATTCCACTTCAAATTTAATTTATCGGATTGAATTTACAAGATAATATTAAATTCTATTGATCAATTCGGGGGAAAAACCAAGGTCACACAATTGCTGGAATGGATTTTAGAAGAATTGTTTCAAGACAAATTGTAATTCATTTTATTACAAGCTAAATAAATATTTGATACTTAACTGCCGTATTTCGTAATTTTTCATGAAAATAGGGAAATAAATTCTATTAAATAAAATCATTGTAGGTGTCCCATATTAAATTCAATATAAAGCACTTTAAATCCCAAACTTTCGCAGTAAAAATTTTTCAATTTAACAAAATAGATTAATTTTAAACCAAAAGATGAATTTTCAACAATAAATTCTCTACTTAAAAGCAAACAAATTTCGACTAAATACATGCATTCTCAATAAAAAATGGAATAGTACATTTTCAGTTAGAAAAATGATATAACTAAAAAAGAAACGAATTTTCAACAAAATAGTTGAATTTTCATCCCAAGAAATTAATTTCTAACTAAAATTATATCTTCAAACCCAAAACAAAGGTTTTAACAAAGTAGTTCAACTTTGCACCAAGTAGTTTAATTTTCAACCAAAAAAGATTAATTCTCGATGAAAAATGTAATAGTTAATATTTCTAATAAAAAAGACGAATATTCAACAAAATGGCAAATTTTCAACAAAAGACGAATTATTAACGAATTATTAATTTTTTAGAAAAAATTTGACTTTTAATCCTGAATAGATAGATCAATTTTCAACTAAAAAGTTCATTTTAAATCAAGGAAGAATCATCAACCAATTGTTGCATTTTCAAGCAAAAGAGGCGAATTACCAATAAAAAAGTTGAATTTTCAATCAAATAGTCGAAATTTCGAACAAAGAAGATTAAACTGAAACCAAAAACTGTACCTTTTTCAACCAGATAGTTGAATTTTCATACCGAAAAGATGATTTTTTTCAAGACAGTTGAACTTATAACCAAAAAGTTAATTTTTAAACAATAAAGATGACTTTTCTACCAAAAATGCTAAATTTTCTATAAAAAAAGACGAATGTTCAACAAAATAATTATTGAATATTCGATTTAAAAATATGAATTTTCAATGAAATAGTTGAATTTTCAATAAAATAATTAGATTTTCAAATAATTACATTTTTATCCACAAAAGATTAATTCTGAACCAAAAATGTTAATGTGACCTCTTCCTATAAAAAAGGGTCTATAATGACTTTTTCTTTCTTAAATTCGGGAAATTGAAGGAATTTAAGCAATTAGAAGCTAAGGTATTTAAAATTTGTCCAAATGAAAAAATCGTTCAAGCAAAATTTTAATGTAGTTTTCGAAATTAAAAAGATCTCATTCAAAGAGTGCGATATTGAGAAATTTAAACTTTAATCTTATAAAGTTGAAGTAGTTTCAATTAAAAGTATAAGAAATCTAACAGTTTGTAATCAAATGAGAAATTAATGTATCTCTAAAATCGTTAAAATTGTTGAATTAAAATTTGTTTAAAGTTTAACAATATTTTAATGTGAAAGTTTGAGAAGGAGAGAAGTTCGACGAGAAATTCTATTTAATATAATTATTTAGAAAGTCTATAATATATTAATGTTTAGTATTCCTATTTAATTCTTATTCTATTTACAGAGAGAATTAATTTTTTATTCTTGGCCTAAATTAAGAAATTAGTTAATTATTTACCTCAGAATCGGACACCTCACTTTTCCATCGGCGTCTTTCAAAATATGAGCCTTGTATGTTTCCGAGGTCTCACCATTATTCTTACAGAATACACATTCTGTTGGCAAAGGTTTCTTGTTCTTTCGTCTCCTAGAAATAAGCGGTTTCTGCACTTCTTCTTCTGGAGGAAGATACTCAGTATCTTTCCCATTATTCTTGAAATCATCCATAACATCTGCTTAAACAGAAAAAAAATTTGCCTTTTTAACCACAAAGTTTATGTTTAAAGATAATTAAAACTTTTTGTAAATGCAAGGGTTTCAAAATGGAGAATAAAATTTTAATTCTCTGAATTATAAACGAGTTACCCGGGAGTTGCTGATTTTGTTATAATGTTTAAATAAGTAATAGTATTTTATAATTCCGGTTTACAAATTAGGTAGTATTACTCAATCTGATTTGCTCGCCGGAGTTCGCTGAAGCGGCAGATCTTCAAAGACCTCTAAATCTAAAACAAACATTAGCACGTGGCTATTTTTTAGATTAAATACTTATAAACAAATTTTTATATTATTCTGTTTGAAGAGCCGCTCAATTCCGATCTTTCAAACATTTACGCAGTCATTGAAATCTAAATCAAGGTTGCTACAGATGACAAACAATTCTTATTAATCTTATCATATTAATAAGAATTCAGGGATTACCTATAATTATATCATTTTTATTAGAAAAAAAGTAAATTCATATTAATTCGAAAATTTAAAATTTGCCATAAAGCTCATACTAAAATGATTGAGACTTAGAAATAGAAACAGGGGCGACTAAAAAAATTACAGCCACTTTTTCAAAACTCTTGACTTTTCTGGATCATGTATATTGTATAGCAATCCTGTGAATTATTAGGTAAATAGCTGGATTGTTAGTGAAATCCCTTGAAATTTTCTAAATACCACAAAAATCCCTTATTATCCGTGGAAATCCCTTAATATATCTAAAATTCCAAATACTTGAAATTCCGTGAAATATTTTAAATCCGTGGGAAACCTTTCTGAATCTTTTGTAATCCCTTAGGCTTATAATCTTTTTAAACACATTATAAAATTGCTCGAAATCCTTAAAAATTCTGTTAAATGTTTTGAAATCCTCTAAAATCTAAAACCCCTATAAATCTCTAAAATCCGTGAAAATTCCTTAAAATCTTCAGAATCTCATTAAAATACCTTGACTTCCTTTGAAATGTCTCAAAATCTCATTGTAATCCGCGGAAATCATTTTTAATTCCTTAAAACCTCTCCGAATCCCTAAAATTCCGACGAAATCCTTCAAAATATCTTGAAACATCGTAAAACCTCTTGAAATCGGATTAAACCCTTTGAAGTCTCTTCAAATCCTGTAAGATCCCTAAAAAATTGAGATTCTCTTTGAAATTGTACTAGGTAATTTTGAAATCTGTGAAATCTCTCGTAATCCTTTTAAATACCCTAAAAATATAAAATCTTACGTAAGAAGGGTGGGGGAGAAGGGAGGGGTCCCACAGAAATCTTACGAATACTTACAATAGGGGGGAGGAGGATCTAAAATTTAAAAAAAGATATCCTTATGGGCTTACGTAATTAGTGGACGATCCCATACTAAAAGAAATAATTTACTTTTATTAAATATCTTTTTATAGTTCAGGAAATTGATTAATGATTCCATTTTTTTCACACTTAAAATTCGGTACACATTCAACATACTAATATTTTGAATAAAAGATTAGTGAAAATTTAAATATGTGAATGATCAATCCAGTAATTTTTGTTATAAATGAAAAAACATAGTTCTTTAATTTTATATTCATTTATAAAAATTCCCTGATAATTCTAGGTTTTCCAGTAGAGTAAATCTTTAATTTGTCAATAAATACAAACAAAAAATCATTGATATGCTAAAAATAAATATTTTTATCTTACGCGTTTAAGTCTCCTCATTCGAGTAAGTGATACATCATTGAAGTCGCTGAACTATTCTTTAAAAATTTAGAAAACTTGTTAAAATGCAGCACACTTGGGATTTTTTTCAAATTTTCCAAATTTTGTAATAAAAATTATTTTTCGGAGAAAAAAACAAACAAATTATAATTATATTCCTGAATTTATTCAGTACATTAAAATTAAAAACCTTAAAATAAATGTTTCAGTATTATTGCAATAAAAAATTGGAATACTTGAACGGAACTAAATTAAACAACTGACATAGAAGAATCCTAATGGGTGTAACAACATGACATACTAAAATTGTGGCAAAAATCATT
Source organism: Andricus grossulariae (assembly GCA_011634705.1). Classification (NCBI taxonomy): domain Eukaryota; kingdom Metazoa; phylum Arthropoda; class Insecta; order Hymenoptera; family Cynipidae; genus Andricus; species Andricus grossulariae. The sequence goes on from JAABKJ010003982.1 coordinate 11,060, forward strand.
GGAAGATTCGCATTCGAAAGAGGACATAGGTAGCACAGCTTGCATGCAGAGTTTTGTTTACATTTTGAAGTATCGCCTCGAATAAATAATAATAGAATTGGAATTTACTAACATTGATGCCAGATTTCAAATACTTACTACAATGGTAAGTGCAATCAGCCTTCGAAAGTTAGAAATGCTTAACGTAATAATAAATATTATCTTTAAATTGTTGCATTTTTAACATGTAATTTTAGAATTGTTTAATTATGAATGTTTGAAATTGAAATTACTTGATTTAGAGCTTTTTGAATAGTGTCACTCTGTTATTAGTGAACTGTCAACGTTTTAAATTTGAATTGAAACATCTTTTAAATTTCAAGTTACAAAACGTCAACGTTTTATTTTTAAATATTTCCAAAACTGTAAGTGTTACATTTTTATGATTCTTCATTGAAAATATTAAACTTTTCATCCCTAAATCTAACAAATCCAAGTCCTAAGACTTAAATTTAAGTCTCAAAAGAAAAAAAGGGTAAAAAAGAAAAGAAAAATGTAATAAAAATTATGACAAGTGAAAAAAAGGGACCACATTTTGGAATAGTCCCAAAATGTATTAAGATTCCCTATTCATTTTACTATTACCTAAGCCTAGAAAAAACCTAGGCAAAAAAAGGTTCAAGTTATACTCCTGAGAAAGCATAATAGAAGGTTGTCGAATATTCTTCCTCATATTTAACATATTTAATGGTGTTGAGGAGGGCCGAGTCAAGGCTACAAAACTCAACCCCTCTCCCAAATAAAGGTCCGTAATTGACGAAACACCTCGCAATTTACACAGGGATTGACAGTACATATTACGATTTATAGTTTTCAGAATAAGAAATCAGTAAATTAGGAACTAATTTCCAAATTGCTAAGTTATTCGTTGGAACAATTAAGGAGAATATCAAGGTGACCGATAAATTTCATTTTCAAAATTCCCGACTTATACCTGAGCAATTTTTTATTTTTATGGAACGACCAGCATTTTAATCTTGTTAATATTTTTAACATATAATTTTCTATAAGCGGAATAAAAAATATTTCAGATTAAAATTTAAAAATTACAAACTTGTTTTTTTATTTCAACTAAAAAAATTACGTTTCTGCCATAAAAGATGAATTTTTTGTCCAAAACGACAAATTTTCAACAAAACAGTTGAATTTTCTACAAGAAGAAGATGAATTTTCCACAAAATACATCAACTTCCAAACAAACATTTAGTTGTATTTTCATCAAAAAAGGATGAATTGTCAATCAAAATGAAAAAAAGTTTCAGTAAGAAAATTAATTTTCAACAGAAAAATAAGGAATTTTTAACAAAATAGCCCAATTTTTCAACCGAAAAGACAAATTTTCAGCAAATAGAGATTTTTTTAGTCCAGAAAGAAAAAAATGTTATCCAAACTATTGAACTTTCAAGCCAAGAGAGGAAGTTTCTTGAAAAACAGTCGAATTTTCAACCTGGCCTGTGATTGTAAAAAAAAGGTGAGTAGGCCCTAGTCCTAAGTAGTTAGTTCGATTCAAGGAATTAAAAAAAAAAATAAGTTCTGAAAGAGGCAGAAAAAAAAGGTTCAATGGCCTCCATGTGAAATCTTAGGCCTGTTTTCAACCCGAAAATAGGCATATTTATAAAAAAAGGTCAGTTTTCAACGAAACATTTGCTTTTTTACCAAAACAAAAACAGGAAATGTCAAACCAAGAAAATTAGTTTTCTCCAAAAAAGACTATTTTTAAACTAAAAACAATCAATTTTCAAGTAATAATGTAAAATAATTTTCAAAATAACAGTTAAATTTTCAACAAAAAATTTGCTTTAACAAAGTAGTTAACTTTTATCCAAGTAATGCAATTTTAAATTAAAAAATATCAATTTTCAACAAAATATTCAAACTTTCAACCGAAGAGATATCTTTCAACGAAAATAAAATTATGAATCATCAACTGGAATTGTTTCATTTTCAGTTTAAAAAAATATTTAATTTTCAAAAAACAACGAATTTCCAACCATGGACGAATTTTTTCAAACTTTCACCCACGAAATATTTCAGTTCAATTTTGAACCAAATATGCAATAAAATTTTCAACGAAAAATATAATCATCAGGAGGGAGAAACTGCAAAAAAATAGAAATAGAAATACAATGCAAATAACTTACTGACCAAAATATTAGATCAGAGTGACCGTAAAACTTCATTTTCAAAATACAATAATTTTTTTCTATCCAATTTTTTATTTTCCCTGATCATTAATATTCAAAGACCAGTATCTTAATCTTGTAACATTTTTCAACATATATCTCTCATAAAAGAAATAAAACAATTTTAAATCAAAATTAAAAAATGTTTAATCCTTGACAGTTCTTTAAAGTTCCTCTTATAGAAATGCCCTGACTTTTGCAATATTTTTTTTTAAATCTTAGACTTTTGCTGATCAATAAAATAAATATTTTTGAAATAAAAGTTGTACATGTCTAGTTTGAAATTTCTTCAGTTTCAAGCGAAGAAACTTCGCATTATTTTGTTGGCACAAAAAATCTACTGATTAGCCGAATTCAAATTCCCGGGGTTTTTTCAACCGCATTCTTTTCCGAGACCACTTTAAAGACGTCTTTGTAATTAGACAATTTTTTATTTACACGTACCAAATATTTGCTTACACCGCCTGTTTATCGAGGATTGCTTTAGTTCTTTTAATGTTAATTATACTTTTATGTATATTTTTTTTCTCTAATTAGGTTGAAAGCTATCGGTATTCTCGATAAAATGAGCCAGGATGGAGTCATTTTGGCAATTTTTAAGTGTGAATAAAAATAGTGTAAATTTTAATGTTTACTTAAAAATTAAGTGAAATCTAATATAATAAAAAATTTTCAATGTTCTTGGGATCATTTTAAAGTTAAATTTCTGCAGAATCGCACCTACTTATCACCATTATTCTGAAAATGTTTGCTTGCATGGTGCAACATGTTTAAAGTTGAAACAAAAATATTGAACGAAATATATTTTTTTTAATATACCTCGAAATATATGAAATGAGTAATCAAACAAATTTATACAAATCTATTTAAATAATATATATCTATTTGATGTTTAGTACTATTTTCCTACAGAAATTTACCAACTTTTTTAATCCAACGTTGTAAAATTTTTATTAGACTTTAATTAAGTTTAAATAAAAAATTGTACTATTTTAAAAATTTCTTTGAAAATTGAGAAAATTACATGATCCTGTTTAATTTTATTGTAATTCTAATAGCTTCCAGTCTATTAAAGAAAAAAAAAACTCATGTAATTAAAATTAAAAGAACTTATATCGGTACTGTATATGTATAGTGTACTTATTCATACATACGATCGAAGATCAATTAACTTTCACGGTATCATACGTGAAACAATTAGATTTTTCTCTCGACAAAAAACAAAAAAAAATCTAGATCCTAAATAAAATCCCCGGAGGATTCCCCGGTTAAATAAAATTCCCGGGGGTTTCCCTATTTCCCGGATAGATAACACCCTGGATAGATAAAAAGAACACGGTTTTCACACATTCAAAAAATGTTATTGTTGCCCAAAAATGTGTGTTCTTCATTTCTAAGTTGTAGTAGGTCCCCACAAACCAATTTTATTCACAAAAAATTCGCCATACTATTTTGACTAGGAAACACTTCTGGAATTTTGAAATTCAAAAACCGAACTTTTTGTTGTACTACTTTCGGATGCCAAAGTACAACTTTTTTTGCTCGGCTCATAATATTGGAATAATTTTTTTCTGTTTTGATGTGAAAATAAAAACATGCGTTTTGATGCGAAGGTGAATTGGGTGTATTTATTATATTATGTACTTAATTTTGGGAAATTATGCGGTTCGCCCTTAATCCTTATGAATAATATTTACTAATAGTATTTGTACTGCTTGAATTTTATTAATTGCTAAACAATGCTAAAAAATGATTGAAGAAAGAAAGATTTTTTTACTTCCATTGTATTTAGAATTTGATATGTTTATTTTCTATGCCGCTCCGCGACGCATTTAGGCGAAGTACCTATACATAATCTGTTATGTTTATACCTCAAGTTCTCCTGTTTACCTCTGAAGCCTAGATAGAAGTTCGTCGAATAGTCTTCTACACATTTGTGCATAGTTACGAAATGACCTTTATTCTCATCATTCTGACAAACGTCACCAATTTCGAATTTATCAACTCCTTTCTCAAATTGTCTCAAATTACACAGGGATTGAAAGTATACAATAATAAATCAGTAAAATCCAAAAATAATCTAAAATTGGGGAGTTTTTTTTTTTAACAATATTGAATTAAAAATTGTCTTTATACTACAAATATACTTGAATTTGATTACATTTTAGTACAATTTCTTTATTTAAATTCAACTATTAAATATATTTACTTTTCTTCAGTGTTTAATGATTCAGTTTTTCTAGCTTCTTGAGATTAATTTGATTAATACTCAGGGTGGTCACTGAAACCTTAGAAAAAAATGTAGTTTTCTTGATTTATAACATTAAAAAATACATTAATAATTTGCATGCACCGATGCAATAAAACGTAATTTTCAATCGGTTGGAGAGACTTTTCTATTACGAATTACACTAAATTTGACAAATAATAAATTCACTACAATTTCCCATTCTTAAAAAATTCCCGCTTTTTCGAGCCTTTTTTTTCGAGCTTTTTCTATCTCGATATTTTTTTTTTTTTTAGATACAATCCTGTTAAAATATGAAATAAATAGAACTTAGTGACTGCGTCTTCGGAAAATTTTTCCAGGGATGAATTTTCTATTCCGGCAAATTTAATTACGATACATTAGTATATCAGAGCTGCTACAAAATCCCAATTTCAGAAATTACCTGACTTTCCTGACCTGTTTTTCATTTTCCCTGATAAAAACGATATTACACATATGAGATCAATAATTTTCACGCAAAAAAAGGTTTTGTTTCTAAATTTATTGTAATCACTTTTAGTGACAACATTTATACAACATTTTATGAGCCAACCACAAATTACGTAAAACATACGTAAAATACATGAATTTTCAACCAAGAAAGACCAAAACGATAAATTCTGAACCAAAAATGGAAGAATAAAATTTTGAGTTAAAACAGTGTATCTTCAACCAAAAAACATTGCTTTTTTTTAACAAAATAGATAAATTTTAAATCAAAGTGATGAAACTACCCTAAAAAAAGTTCTTAACGAAAAGTGTAACCCTTCGCCCGCATGGTGGGTCTTTTATGGCACAGTGCCTTTTTCTATTTCAAATATCAGTGTTTGAATAATTAATTGTTTAAAAATATAAAGTTGCCAATAGCAAAATAGATTCTCGCAATTTATACTACGTAGTGGATACGGATCCGGCATATTTTTCCGGATTTTAATTTTCTGTTTCGGCATATTTTGCCGGATATTGGTTTAAACCCCTACCCCTTTCCAACGTCTCGTGGGGGCGGGTAGGCACCCCAGTGACTGGTCACAAAAGTTACGGATCTATTACCATGAATTTCTAAAATTTTCTTAAATTATCATGTATTTCCATCCATTAACATCATTTTAAAAATGTATGAAAAGTTTGGTGAATTACCATCACTTCTAAAATTTATGAAGTTTGTGGAAATTTACGAAAGTTGTGGTAATTTATGATAATTTACGTATAATTATGACGTTATTAAAAATATGATGGAAGAGAAAATTATAATTTGTCAAAATCTGCCGCAAGAGAAAATTAAAATCCGTCAAAATATGCCAGACGAGAAAATTAAAATGCGGCATATTTTGCCGGAACAGAATAGTCGACGACCTTTATTCTATCGACTCAGGAGAATAACTGTCAATTTTGCCAGATTTTAATAATAAAAATGCCATTGAAGAAAACCTCATGGGCATGAAAGACCCACGATGCGGACCGCGTATGTGAAATTCACCATGAGGACGGAGGATTAATACTTTATATTTCCATCACAACATGTTTTAATTTTGAATCAAGAACAGTTAAATCAAACAAAAAAAACAAGACATTTCAATAAATTAGTTGAATCCTCCAGTAAAGCGAGGAATGTTCAATAACACAGTCGCAGGAAAAAAATCTCATTTGAAATGTTCAAATTTTAAGCCAAAAAGACTATTTACCTGCAAAAATATAAATTTTCAAGGAAAAACGGGACAGTAACATTTTCAAACTAAAAAAACAACAAATTTGTAACAAAATAGTTCAGTTTTCAACCAAATAAATCAATTTTTAACTAAAAATATGAATCTTCAAAAAAAAAAATAAATAAAAAAAAAAATTTTTTTTTAAATGAATTTTTAACCGAATAGTAGTTAGTTCTCCACACAAAAAATGAATTTCCTACCACAAAAGATAAATTTCAAACAAAATAGATCTCTCAACAAAAGAAGATAAATTTTCAACCAAAAAAATAAAACAGTTAAAATGTTGGAAATTGAATTTAAGAAAAACAGAAAACGAATTTTCAACTAAAAAGATGTTAGTTCAACTAATGATATTACTTTTCTATCAAAAATACGATGTTTAAACAAAATAGTTGAGTTTCTTCCTAAAACAGACACTTTTTCAACCAAATAAGTTTCCAATCAAACTGAACCAAACAGACAAATTTTCAACCAAGAATCAATTTCTATCGAAAAGGAGAAATTTTCGACAAAAAATGTAATAGTTGAATTTTCAGTTAAAAAATTAATTTTATTACGAAAACGAAAAAATTTTTATAAAAAAGATACATTTTCTATCAAGAAGATTAACATCCTACCAAAAAGATGAATTTTTAACAAAATACATCAATTTTCAACCAAATATTTGAATTTTTAATCTAATAGTTTAACTTTCAACCAAAGATATGAATTTTTAACAAAATATGTAGTTGAATTTTCAATCAAAGATGGAATAGTTAAGTTTTCAGTTAAAACATTTATTTTCAACCACAAATAATTTTCAACAAAATGATTAAATTTTAAACTAAAATGATGAATTTTCAACAAAAAAGCAACAAAATTGTCGAATGTTAAAATTTTTCGACCTGTCAGGTTTCCCTTGACCAGTTTTAAATTCCCATGCTTTTCCTTGACCTTGTACTTTTACCAAATTGAAAAAAATAATTTTCAGTAAACAATATTAGTAAAGTCATCACCGGAAAAATTATATTGATCGACCTAAACAACAAAAGCCATTGCTAATTCAAAACAAGAACTAATTTATTTAATTGTTAAACTCGCACTAATAAAATTTCAAGGAGCAGAAGATTTAAATCTAAATTTATAATTGAATTAATGATCTAAGACAAATATGAAACAAAGGGAAAATAATCTCAGACATTCGTATTCATTTTTTGCGTCGGAATTACTTATCGAATTACTTTACTACAAAAGTTTTGCATTTTCATTAATTTCCTAAAAATTTCGCAGTCACTGAAATCCCTGCAAAAACAAGTATGTATCTATTTTACAATAAATGACTGTGAACGTTTCTATTATAAATTATAAAATTAGCTTAGAAAAATCTGGAAAGTCGCGAATATTCTACACAAAGCGTAATCTACAAATATTGTGCGTTGCCACTTTTGTTCGCGTCATAAAATCTGAATTTGGAACTGACACGAAGCCAGCGATTAATAATTATCTCAACAATCTAAAAAAAAAAACTGAGAGTCGCGAGAAGAACGATGACACGGAATTTATGAAAAATGCAATAATATTTGACTATCCGGAATTATTATCCCAGAAGTCAGTCACGAAAAAAAGGGTAGAAGCATTCACGGAAAAACAACTGAATGGAGATCGAAACACTGTACTCACCAGTTTCATGTTTTGCTGTTGTTCCACCACCAAGATTCAGATTTAGACTAGTTTCTGAAAAAAGACGATTGATCTCGTCTTCCAAACTTTTGTGCAGTGGAAAAAATTGCGCTGTCGGTGACTCTATCCCTGAGGATGATCCCGTCCAGTACGCCCCCGAGTAAGCCGTATTTTTTCGCTGAATAGGAGTACTGGTCGCGAAAGATGACTGCGGGATAATAATCACGTACTTCATCATGTTGACTAAAAATGTCAAAAGTCGCACAAATGAAATTTATGATAAATTGAGAAAAAGACCACGAATCATCCAAACAGCCTGACACCACGAAATCTTCTGATCTTCTGTTCGTTCGTTTGAGATTCGCGGACCGGCCGGCAAAGTTTGAACCAAACCGTTTGAACTGAAGCAGGACCACCCCTAAGTGGTGGGAGCGAAGTGGAAGACACAGCCAATCGGAGAATCAGTACCACAATTCCTGGAATATGAGGCCTAATTCTAAAAGTGAGAAATCCGTTTAAATTAAAGGAATAAGAGTTTAAAGTCCCAATTTTCCAGTTTGCAAGACCTTTTATTATTTTCTGAATTTAATAAGTAATTAGGTGACGAAATAAAATGAATATTTTGGGCAAAATGGATTTGAGAAATCTTATGTTAGCCATACGCCAAGGCAAAATAGAGCGAATCTTGACCAATCAGAAAATTGGAAGGAGTAAATTAAGGAGGAGAAGAAGAACACAAAGACGGTTGGTTTGAATGTCAACAACATGGTCATCACTCATCAATATCCGAGTCAGAACTCCCAGAATTCTTCTAAATTTTGTTTTGATAATAAGCTTTCTTTTTTATTTTTGGACAAATTAATAAGTTCTATCCACATAGCATAATTTCTGGATAAAAAATATAATTTCCATATAATTACAAGGAATATACTTTTTATACTACAAATTTGATTAATTATATAGCAGGGGTGGATCCAGAGGAGTTTTTTGGGAGGGCGACCATCTAAACGTTCTCCCATCTTGGATGACGCCTGAATTTTTATAGTGTTATTATTTTGTCAGCCATTTTTATTTTAAGAATAAAATACATATTAGATAAGAAAATGCGTACAAAATGTTAAATCGCCTTCGATTTTGTATAACAAGAAATTATGAGAATATCAGGCTTCGAAGTGCTCTTATGGAACTAAAAAAAGTATCTTTCTGAAGGAAAAAGTATCCTCAAAAATAAAAACAAAGTACATATTATAGAAAGTATTAAAAGAGGAGCCTTTTTAAATCAGTCATCAACTATTTTTTAAATAAAAAAGTAGCGTTAAAAGCTGTAAAAAGTACTTTAAATACCTTTTTAATTACTGCCCTCAAGACTTAATCTAAGGCGAATCTAGATTCTCGAACTTGCGCTTCAAGTTTTTATTTTGAAAATTGGTGTTAAACATAGAAACGCAGACCAAGGGGAATCCAGAAAATCTGTTGGAGGGGGCGATTGTGAATTTTCTTCATTGCAGGTATATGAAAGCGCAGGGGGGGGGTCTCCACCAACTATATTCAAAAGAGCTTTTGAAATTCAATATAATAAGGCGATTAATTTCATTTTATTGACATTTTTCAATTAGTGCCTTAATTTTATAAAGCCTTTTGGGTGAGTGCATGTGGGGGGGGGGGGCGATTTTTCTATGCTGTCTTACATGGAGAAAAATTTTGATTAATAATTCATCTTTTTGGATTGACAAATCAATTGTTTTGAAGAAAATAAGTCTTTTCCCTTTGAAAATTCAACTATTCGGTCGAAAATTCAATTTTTTTTGTGCTGCAAAATTCACATTTTTGAGTTGAAAACTGGACTGTTTTGTCAAAAATTCGCGTTTATAAATTGAAAATAATTATTTTTCAATTAAAATTTAACTATTCCATTAATAGTTAAAAAGTGATATTTTTCAGACAAAAAATGTAATTATTTTGTTGAAAATTCGTCTGTTTTTGGTTAAATTCAATTGTGTTTGATTGAAAATTAAAATCTTTATTGGTTGAAATATCAGCTATTATATTTTGTATTGAAAATTTATCTTTTTAGGTTTAAAACTTAACTCCTTGTTTGAAAGTTGAAATACTTTCTTAAGAACGCATTTTTTTTATTTGGAGATTCATAATTTTAGAAGAAAATTCATCTGTTTGGTTAAACTGTTTGGTTAAAAATGAACTTTTTTCTTGAAATTTCATATTTTTATTTTGAAAATTCAACTGTTCTGCATAGAGAATTCGTCTTTTAACCTTGAAAATTCAACTATTCGGTCGAAAATTCCAGTTTTTTGCTGAAAATGCATATTTTCGAATTTGAAACACTAACTGCTTTGTGATAAATTCGCTTTTATAAATAATTAGGGTGATTTATAAATAATTTAGGGTGATAATTAATTTCTTAACTGAAAATTTAACTGTTTGGTTGAAAATTCAACTGTTTTTATCTTTTTTTGTAGAAAATTAATCTTCTTGGCTGAAAATTTAACTATTTGGTTAGAAATGTATGTATTTTGTTAAAAGTTCGCCTTTTTTGGTAAAAAAATTTTCTTGATTGAAAATGCAACCATTTGGTTAAAAATGTATGCATTTTGTTGAAATTTCAGAAAGATTTGTGTATTTGAATTTTTTATAATAAATTGTGTTAATTTTCTATTTAACAACAAACTTGACATTTTTTTAACATTTATTTTCAGTAGTACTATTTTTTTATATTTATCAAAGAAAGTTTTATATATGTGCTAAAACATACCTCGTGCTTCGCACTCGATTTTGTCCAAAATGTTAACTTTTCTACATTATGTTCAACACTATTATATCAAATATAGTAGAATTATTAATGTACCTCGGGCTGGTACTGCTTATTCAGATATTGCAAAATAATGTACAAATTTTAATTTTTATAATTACTTTAATATTTGCTCCTTATTTTGCACTAATTTTAATTCTCAGCTACCCTGAAAAATGTATCATTTCAATCAATTTATATTATTCCAATTCATAATATGCATTGGTATTGAAACATATGTATTTTCATTGTCTTGTTTTTATAATTTAAAAAAATTGCGCATCCTATAAAAAACAATTTTGTTATTAAACATTCTATTACAACTTGTCACTTTTTTCCATAAATTTAAATTCTTTATTTTCAACGATTTATACTAAAAATATGTGACCTGGCGTAAAGTGGTTCTGAGCAAATTTTTGGATATAATTTACGCGAAAATTTTTGTTAAATAAAATGTTATTGTAGCTTGTGTCCTTTTTCCAAAAAATGTATTTATTTATTTTGAATATATTTTTATAACAAGAGTTTATAACAAATTTGTAGATCTTTTTTGGATGGACAACTTTTGTTTTTTTCATTTTTTTTCGTATCTTGTGTTGTTTTTTCCAAAAATTAAATTTCTTAATTGTTAATCTTATTAAAATCTGCTCCTCCTATATAGAAATTATTAATAACAAGTTTGTAGATCCTTTTTGGGTGAACAATTTTTGTCTATTTTTTTTTCTTCGGACCCTGTTTCGTATTTCAAAAAATTTTTTTATTTTCAATGTTATTTTTTACGATTAAAGCACAAACTATACATCCTATTAAAACATGATTAATAACAAATTTGTAGCTCTTCTATGATTGAACAACTTTTGTCTTATTTTTTTCGTAGCTTGTGTCGTTTGTCCAACAATTTTTTATTTTTTTATTTTTAATGCTTTTTTTACGAATAAAGCCAAAACTACGTGTCCTATAAAGAAGTGACCAATAACAAATTTATAGATCAGTTTTGGGTGCACAATTTTTGTTGATTCATTTTTTTTTCGAATGTTGCATGGTTTGACCGCAAAATGGAATTTTTTATTTTTCATTATGTTTTATGCAATCAAAATTTGAATTTTCGATTTTTCAAGAAAATTCATAAACTTGTTATGATAATATTGTGAGGCTTTCAAAAAGTAACGTTTTTCTTCTCTTGACTTTTTTTCATATCGTGCGTTGTTTAACTTAAAATGTTCATTTTCGTTTGTTTTTTTGGATTTTGAAAATGCTATAACTTTGACAATTTTCTTTTTATCAAAAAAAGTAATTAGGATAAATTGTTCAAGTTTCCAAGTACTACGAATAGCCATACAAAAATGGTTAAATCTTTAAAAAAATGGTCTCAAACATTTTGAAAATGCTCTTTATGAATCCTTAAATGAATCCTCTTTCTGAATCCATAAAACTGTGCGCCAAAGGAGAATCCAATCCGAGTAAAACCTGGTTTTTCGGATTCGGGGGGTCTCGAAACGTGGGGATTGAAGGAAATCCGCGATAATCAGTTTTCACACAAAAACAATACCTTCTCATTATGATGATAATGTAATAATTTGAAATGGATGAGAATAATTGAAAAAAATTGCTTATTACGTTTTAAACCAATTAATGAACAAAAGTTATTTTCGGGATAAGAAATGTTTTGCTTATTGAAATCCAGAGTTTTGGTATAAATCTCGAGGGAAATAAACTTTTTATTACTATTAATTGAAAGTAGATACTATTTGTCAATTGTTTAACAATTTTTATAAACAAATTCGCAGATTGGCTATTTTTCGACGAATAGATTCAATTTTTTACTGAATTAACTAAGAATGTCTTTCCTATGATTATTTTCTGTGATTCTTTGCAAATGCCCAAGAATTATTAATTATTGAAACAATTTTCATAAACAAATTCCGAGTTTTGCTATTTTTCGACTAATAGGCTCAATTTTTTCACGGAATCAACTAAGAATGTTTTTCCGGTGACTGTTTGATATGATACTTTGCAAATTTACCAGAATTATCATTAATTAAAACAATTTTCATACAAAAATTTAGAGTTTGGGTATTTTTCAACAAATAGGCTCAATTTTTTACAGATTTAACTAAGATCGTCTTTGCGATGAGTCTTTTCTATAGTGCTTTGCAAGTTCCCCAGCATTATGAATTATTTAAATAATTTTCATAAACAAATTCAGGGTCTATTTATTTACTTTTTTGGATCTCAAAGAATTTCAAAGTTTTCGAGGGATTTGAACGTTTTTTTTTAGAACGTTAATGAATAAGTTTAATTTAATTTATATTTGAGGGATTTCAAATGATTTCTACTTATTTTAATTGATTTGTACTATTATATGTTTGTATGTTTCGAGAGATTCCAAAGAATTTTTCAGAGATTTAAAATTTTTCAAGGACTAATTTCAAAGAATTTGGTAGCATTTTCAAATATTTTAAGGGATTTCAAAGATTTAAAGGATTGTATAAGATTTCAAATATTTGTAGTTATTTCAATAGATTTCAAAGATTTTCGGCTACTTTAATAGATTCCAAAAAATGTCAAGAGATTTCAAAGAATTTAAAAGAATTGGGTAGGTTTCCTAAAGACTTTATGTGATTTCTAGAGAACTTTAGAAAATAAATGAAATGGAATTTTAAGAGATCTTAGGGTATTTCAAGATTTCTAGGGATTTAAACGTTTTTTAGAGGACTTTTATGATTAAGATTAATTTTATTTATATTGAAGGGATTTCAAATGATTTTTACTATTTCCAAATATTTTAATAGATTTTAAGGGATTTGAACAAATTTCTAGAGAAATTGAGGGAATAAAATACATTTCATTTCAAGGGACTTTTGTGGATTTCAATAACGATTTCAAGAGAATTGAAAGATTAAAAAGACTTTCAAATGAAATTTAAAGATTTTAAGTTATTTTAAAAGATTCCAACGAATTTGAAAGATTTCAAAAATTTTAATGTAGGGTTTTCAAAATTTCTGGGATCTTCTAGGAACTTCAAGTATTTAAAAAATGTTAGGGGTTTTACAAATTTCCAGGGATTTCTCTTAGGATTTCTAGAGAACTTTAGGGAATAAATTTAATTTATTTTATTTTCAAGCAATTTTAAATTATTTCTACAGATTTATAAATATTTCAAAGTTTTTGAAGGATATCAAAAGGGGCTCAATCTATTATAAATTCTATTATTGAAAATCGGGCTTGAGAAGAGGAAGGTCAGGTCTCCCAGAATTTGGGAAAGAAAGAAAATATAAAATGCTAAAGTTTGATTATTTGTAACAGTGTAACCTGAAAAT
>JAABKJ010003983.1:0-25037 GCA_011634705.1 Andricus grossulariae
CAAATTTTCAACTCGATGTGGCTATTCGTGTGAAAATAAGTTTACAAATGAAAAAAGTGTCGGTAAGGTAGGAAGCCAGTCACGTGACCCACTCGTCACATGGCCTTAATTTTACTTCTTAACCATTATTATTTGTTGCAAACAATTGATTTGCACACTTGATCATTTCTAATAATCGCACCAACAGTAACCAATCCGCTTGCTGACACGACGCATACTCAGTGCGGCAAGATCCGAGAATTGCAGGAATGCAGAAGATAAAATGATGAATCTTCGAGTAGAATAGTTAAATTTTCAGTGAAAAAAAATCAATTTTCAATCAAAGAGATGAATTTTTAACTAAAATGATGAATCTTCAACAAACAAACAAATCTTTTTTAACAAAATGGTTCAACCTTCAATCCACTAGTTCAATTTTCAGCAAGAAACGATAAATTTTGAACGAAAAATGTAACAGTAGATGTTTCAACGAAAAAAGATTTTAATTTTTAATCAAAGACAGGCAAATAAATTACAGGCGAGAACTAATATCAGGGTGGCCGTAAAACCTCACTTTCAAGATTTTCTAATTTTTTCCTGACACTTTCATAAATGAAACAAAACAATTTCAAATAAAAATGTCAAAATACAACATTATTTTACTTGTAAATTATTCAAAGTGCCTCTTACAGAGATTCCCTGATTTTTGCCAGAATTTTTTCAAATTCCCTGACAAATAAAATTCCCTGACTTTTCCCTGAATTCCAGACTTTTTCTGACCTACAGCCACCCTGAAAAGTGACACATGTGATTGGTGTACCGGTCATTTTGATTACGCTGATTCCGTTATATGGACAGGAGGCTGAAAAACATCAAATTATGATGATTACATGAAAATATAAATTATCTCCTAGCTGTGGCTGGATAGGTCTCCTAGTTACAAGGAAAGGATGTCTACGAAAAAGAAGAACTTGGAAATTCTTACAGATCTAGTGCAAATTAAAATTTCCAACGTCTAACCTATCGGACCTCTCTGTTCTTTCATAATTTCAAGGCTC
Source organism: Andricus grossulariae (assembly GCA_011634705.1). NCBI lineage: Eukaryota > Metazoa > Arthropoda > Insecta > Hymenoptera > Cynipidae > Andricus > Andricus grossulariae. The sequence continues at coordinate 1,038 of JAABKJ010003983.1, forward strand.
TCCTTTAAAAACTAAACAATAAAAAATCTGCAATTTTTCACAGAACCTCTGTGTTGCTTCTTTCTATCTAAAAACGGTTTTTATCCTTTTAATAGGATAAAAATGGATAAACCACTTTACTTTCGATAGAATAAAAATATTTATAAAGATTACTGCTCTCAAAACAACAACGAAAAGTGGTCACAGCAGATTTAAGCAACAACTTATTTTGTAGCTTATGAAAATAGAAGATATTTTCTAAAAGGATTATAAATAATTTTTTAGTGTTTCGTCCTTTATAAAATGACATTATTAAATGAGATTAAACTCAAGAATGAGGTTTTTCATGATTTGATCATACCTACACGAATTTATACTTCGCTTGTCTTGGAGAATAGGAGGAATTCAATTTTTTGTAAACCAACGCCTTTTTGTTGACGTTTATGATCATGCGACAAGTCGGTTAACGCGAGACGGTTGGTAGGTTCGCAGCATTTAACAAGAGAGGAAGCTTGCAATTTTCATTAACTTGAAACGAGACCAGGACATACACGATGTACACGATGTACGCGTATTAATGCGTATACACACATCATTACGCATATGTTTGAAGAGGCATGGACGGATGGTGGTATCATGCGACACAAAGTTCGCACACATGACGACAATCGTGTGAGTCTTCACATCAAGCCCGCCAAGACGAGACACGTGGTTGTCTTCAGGAAATTAATGATTGACCTATCAGACAAATACATCCGCACGAAGAGACATGGAAATATGCTTTTTTTCTCATGAAAACCAAATAAAACCAAGCTGAGATAACTAGACAAATTATTAATCCCTTTTACCTTTGTCTTTACTAAAAACACCACTAAAGTAATTTCAAGGAGGAGAACAAATTCCAAAAAGTGAAACCTGATAATACTAGCATAAATAGTATAAAGTAATAATCAACATGTATTTTTGAAGACGTATGTTCTTACTCCTTATCGTATCTGATATGATATCAGAAAGTCGACACCTTTTCTAAATTTATACATGTGTCGGAGAAAATCAGGTCAATAATCAAAAACAATTTTCCACCTACTCACGGATTAGTAAATGGAAGTGACTCAATGGCTTAAGTGTTTCATAAAATTGAGAATGCACTGCATTTAATCTTGGAAATGAGAACGATCAAATTTTGAATAAAATTGTTTAAAATATTAATTTAAATAGATTGCAGAAATTTTGTATACCTTCTGTTCTTGCATGTTTCCTGTCGATTCCTCCCATTTGTTGCAAGGAGTGTTCGGTCCGGCGTTTGAACAAACTTTTGGATTGATGAAGAACGATGGATGATGAATTATGCTGAGGCGATAAGCTCTTGGAACGAACTTGCGATTCTGAGTTTGGAGAATTTTTAGTCATGTTCTGCTTTTCCTGCCAGATATCATTTTCCCGGCTGTGGTATCCCAACGACTGACAAAAACAGAATTCCTTAGTAAAAATATTCAAAAATCGTTTGAAGATAAAAATTTGGGATGTGACAATTTGGATTTTCTAAGAGTTGTAATTGTCTAAGTACCTGCTTCTAAATGTCTGAGTACCTGCTTCTAAATTAGACTATCTTCCAAATTAATTGGTCACACAATGTGCAACCACACAAAATATCTTTTCAGTTCGAGAAATAAACAAGAATAAAATAGAAGATTTTAGAGAGGAAAAATTCCGTTATCTGCAAATAAATAAAATACGTTTGAAACTGATTTTGTAGTAAATTTTACGCCGATTCCTATTCCATACAGAGCTTTTTGGTATACCTAAATCAAAACAAAATTGACAAGCTGAACTGGTGCTCACGAATTTTGATTATTTTCGAAGGCTACTGGAATCAAAGGGCATTTCTGAATCAGCAGGAGCTGATCAAAGTGTTTATGAAGAACGCAGTGTTAATAGATTTATGAAGCAGAGGTTGTGTTAGGGACGATTGATCTGATGAGCATGTAATGAGGATGGATGGATGTATAATAGTAGCGGGAATTGCAATATATAAACTTACTTGTGCTGCGATCCCGTTGCACACATTCTGATTGTTGGGGGAGAGTTGTTGATAGGAAGGCGACGGACTGTTTTCCAGCCACATTGCTTCGCTAAGGGTCTCGGCTCCAGCATCCATGATTAGTTGCAGCTCCATTCAATAGCAGTCGATAAAGCTCGTTCTCAAAAATTTTATCTCCCAAAAAGTCCTAAAAATTTATTCTCGAGCTCATTAAATTTAGCATGGATGAGGTCCTTTCTTCTCGCCTAAACCCCTTCGGATTGTCTCTCATACTCAAAGAACGCGAGATCTTCAGACCTTGTCACTTTATCTCGCCTTTGCTGCTGGAACAGATCCGCAAGATCGCTTCCTGGAGGTTTTCTTATACCCTTCTATGAGAAAATGATAGCGGAAGTATTCGAACATCCCCTTCTTGGCACAATTCTTGTCGACAAAGTCGCACAGACCTTCCTTAGAACATTACAAAGAAACTGTTGTACAATTTCTTAATTCCAGTAGTCTCGCGTTGTCGATGAGTTTCTAAAAGGGCGCAACCTCGCGACCTGAGCGATAAAAAACGCGAAAAGACGACGAACGCATCCCCGAACACCATCGCAACGCCTTGGCTGCAACGCATTTTGTCTTCGACCTGGCTGGACTTCTTGGTGATGAACAGTTTCAACATTAAACTTCTTTTTTCGTCCTTTCTTAATCCTTTTCCTCACTATCTCTCGAATCAAGAGAGAATCAAGAAGAGAGCTGAGTCTTTAATAGGAATTCTCTTTCAGTAGCTGTCTCTTACTTCTTTCTTGCAAGTAGCACTAACGTCACAAGCTGAAGTTCAGATGTGTTCTGAATTTTCAATATTTAGCGTATGGTCGCTAAGTATTATTTTCTAACGACTATGGCTCACACACTTGTTAGTGTCTTGGTAATTGAAAGCCTTCCTGGCACTTCGTCACCACATTTTCAAGATCCTTCGCTCCATCGCGAATAAAATACAATCTCAAAAAGTCTCAGTGATCTAGCAACTCCAAACACTTTCACTCTTCAAGCACTTTTTGTAGAAATCTTGATGAGTTATTTCCGGTAGATTAAGATATCTTTCACCAGGCAGATGGAGAAAAATCTCGTTGAGACCGAACGGCCTGCTCTCACTGGTAGCAACCTCCTTATATTTTATTTGCAAGCCTCTCCCACTCTTGAAAAAAACAACGAAACTTAATTTTTTTCAAACAACAAGAGCCAGTAGAGCTGTGCCATTCAGCTGGTAGTACTTTCGCTTGAATAAATTCGAGAAGAATTCAAAAGAACTTCTTGAAATACTATATCTCGTTCGCTGCCAGTTTTGAATCAAAATATCAAGTCCTCTTTATCTATGAAGAGGAAGAAGTGATCGCTGCTCCTTTAGATTCTTGATGATTTAGTTTTCACTTAATTATTTAATCTCCTGATGATGGTTTAGTGTCCTCTGATGTGCTCAAATCACAACAAGAGGTGTTTATCTAGGCAATGTGTTTATATATATAGGATCTTGCTTGAAGGTTTCTCCCTGACTTTGAAAGACTACGCCAAACAACAGTAGCGACTCCTTCCGGACCAAATGACGACTGGTGGTTTGCAGGACAATGGTCCAATGCTCGATGCTGACGGCTTGAAAGTACTATGACGAATACTCAAGTGAAGCAGTCGTATTCGCGGCAATTATGAGCAGTGATCCAATCCATAGGAAGATTAAGAGGTCGACCAATGGAAGTGGGGCAAGAGGATCGACCTGACCCTCAATTGGAACCACTCAACGCTTAACGAGCAAAACGCGCTAGTCCCGTACCTTAAGGTTCCCGTGGAATTCAATACAAAATTTGCCGAAGAGTTCGATTAAATTGTATAAGCAAATTCCAACTGCCTTATTTTGACTCCTTTCTTTATTCCATTACTTCTCAACTTGACGCTTTTCAAATTGGAAATTTCCCAAGGCGGTATTTTATGTCTCACTGAGTTTAGTATACTTTAAAACAATCCACGTTCCTGCGACACTCAATGAGAACTGTTAAACTGTCTCTCGGCGAGGAATCTCGATAACGACAAATTAGTCGCTCTTGTTTGCAGAGTTAAATCTCTTTCAAAGATTGCTATCTGCAGACAGCCCTGCGCCTAACTTTTCTGAATTCTGAATTTTCCGTTGTCTTCCAATGGACAAACTCGAATGTTTAGAGTGGTAGACCAAAGGTCCGATTACCTAAACCTGCAACAACGAAACCAAAAAGAACATTACTAAACTAATAATTAAGCTGGAATTTTGTTTTAGAATATCTGAGCGATAACTTTGTAAAATGAGCAAAAACCAAGTCGTTTTAAAATAATACAAAAAACAATAGCAACGATTAGTTTCTTTCAGCCCAACCTAATTGAAAGATCTTTTTTATTTTGCATCGTTGATGAAAAAATGCCCTTGGCGACACGATTTAAATGAAGACAGTAGTGCAGCTATTGGTTCAATGTCTAATTGTAAAGTTTAAAATTCTTTTCTTGATAATATGTTAGTTTAATTTGGTGAAATTGTAATAAGTACCAGTGTTGGGTTAATCCTTATTTTTTTGAATAACTAGTTACAGTTACTTTAAAAAGTAACTTTAAGTACCCTAAAAAGTTACGATTTGTCACTCCCTTAATTTTTTTAATTTAAAAGTCAAAATAAATAAGATGATAATTCATAAAAACATAACTTAAAAAGAATTAGGGCATTAGATATGTCACTCGGAATATCCTGCCCATGATATCAGATACTGAACGGCTTTTCTTTTTTCGCATTTTTCGGCAAGATAACCAGAATAGTTTCAATGACTCTATTTTCATCAGCCATTAAAAATTATCTTTCAAATTAAATTTCATTCATGGTTGGTTTTATTCTTGCTTGGTTGGTACGATAAACAACATAAAGCAATTCAAAACTCTGTTTCTGTTGTTCTCCACCTGCGCGCTCCAATTTTTAATTTATTTTTATCCCATAACCCATAAACCTCTTTTAATAGGAAATGTACAGAAAACACAAAGCAACTTCAAAATAACTAACATTAAAGTTATAAGTTACTGCAAAACTCGTAACTAAGTTACGTTACAAGTTACTTTTTAAAACAGTAACTAAGTTACGCTAAAAGTTACAAATAACGTAACTTTTCAGTAACTTATTTACTTGTGGGAAGTTACTACCCAACACTGATAAGTACCATAATATGTAATGTCCAATTTTGGATTGTTGAGACGCTCATTCACCGGAACACTTTTCGTAATCAGAACCTGTTTTTAAACAAACATTATGTACTAAAATTCACACTTACATTTTTTTCTGTTTTTCATTTTTATAATCATGGATATTTAAAGGATAGAAAAATCACCGTAGGTCCGTGACAAGCCATTTTCGTAAACGCAATTTTATTAGTACCATCCAGACAAAACGCCTGAAGTTTGGTTTATTAATGTCAATCGGTGAGGTCAAGCTTTATATTAACTTGCTCGGCCAAGACTAATTAAAGTGCCTGAGGAACCTGCGTGTGCGCAAAAGTCGAAACTTAAGTACTTTGAATTATTTTGCTTTACCAGACATAATTTAATTCACTTTTTAATTTTACGTTTCACACAAGAAAATAAAATCACAAATAGTCTTCTTGATATAAAAATTTCACTATTATCCACTTTGATCCAAATTCGTTAACGACTTTCCAGATACTGATGTTGAAAACTACCTACTGTCTATTTAGGAGCAGAATGAAACTACAGACAGGAAACGTGTCTTCTATTTGGAGAGATAAGACGAATAAACTGGATGCCACGTTCTTTAGAAAAAATACAATAAACAGCTGGTTATACAAAGCATAAAGTGTTAAGCAATTGTCTGCCTTGCTAACTCATGTGATAAACTGACCGGCAAATAGCTCGTGTAGGGTATAGTTTAGGGTGTAGCCTCACGGAAGAATACGAGAAAATTTTGCTTACGGTTAATATTGATAATGTTGAATACCTCACAGATAACAAATAGGTCATTCGTTTTTCATCAGATACTCCATGACGAAATGCATCTATGTAGATAAGGTTTAGTTTAGGAACTCACAGTTCTGTCCTCAGAGAGAAGATTAGATAAATGACTCTCATTGCTTTACAAAACGAATTTGAATGCCAGAGGGTCAGTCCGTTAGGGCTTGTCGAGGCCATTTTACAATAAGTGGCCCTCACCGATTTGTTTTCAACTTGTATAGAGGATGCAATTTACTCGCTTTTTGTGTGTTGAGTTGGCTTTCAATAATTCACGTAATCATTGCTGTTAATTTACGCAGAGAAAAATACTACGTTCAATATGATGTTACAAATCCTCCCTATTAAAAACGTTTTTTTAGTATAGTCTTTAGCAATGGAAAGTTTAAGCTCTTTCATAAAATTCTACTTTTATTTCAGAATCTTGAGTTCCTGATACTTTCCTTATGTAGTATTAATATCTGAGACAGTTAACATTTGAATATACCCTCTTAAATTATATAATTAATACATTTAAATCGTAATGTAAAAAAATGGATGTAACTACTCTAGGGAACCTTTGTACAATTGTACATACTCAAATAATTCAAGAAAACTATTCGAGTTGAACAAAAATGTATTATCTCTTATGTAAAATTGTCTTCGCTTTAATCTATAGATGAAACAGAAGTCTTATCAAATATAAACGTTGATAATTTTCAGCCAATTCTAAATTAAGAAGTTGAAGTTCAAAATCTCTACTTAGTTTACAAAATTAAGTATCTCACCTTATTCACTCTGATTACGTAAATCTGTCTTTATAATTTATAAATCAAGGATTACTAAATGATAAAGAAATTAAAATATTTTATCCGACACTTGTGAGCACTGAAGTTCGAGAATCCCACGCCAAACTTGATACCGATGATTAAGACCTGGCAACGAATGTAGAAGAGCTCTACTTCCCAAGACTCCCGAATAAAGATTTTTCCTTCCGTAGAAGATTTTGCTGACCCTCGAGTGCAATAATGCCATTGCACAAAGGGAACAAGGCTCTTGGAGTAAAAATACCCAATATCCAGTACACAAATAAGGTCCCTCTTTAGATTTTGAGTCTTTATTATTCATTATTTCTTCAGTAGTTTTAGAACTTCTTTGTGCCTTAGATTCTTTCTTTTGTATAAAAGGTTCTATTTCAGGAAATGCAATGTCCGACAATGATGCAGGATAACAAAGGGGAACTACCGCTTCAAGCTGCCTTTTCCCCGCTGCTTTATAATCCCCTGCTCTAATGCTTGAATGACTTTCTTTGATTATTTCCTTGACGTTTTCTTGTGTCAATTTCCAAGCACCTCCTCCTTGCAAACTAGCTACCAAATCAATGGCCAACATTGCGGCATGCCACATAGGATGAAGATCGAGTTTTGAGGCTGCCAAAGCTAAAATTTTTCCTTCCGGATCGACAATCAGAGCACTTCCTGTGCAACTTTTGCTCCCAATAGCTTCCCCCTTCGCCGCTTCAATCGTTACTTGCATGCACTTTTCTATAGAGTCAAGCTGATTATCATTAAATTCCTTTCCGGAAATAATGGTTTCGAGTCTAATATCAGGATGAAAATTCACTGGCCAGGTTTTGGAAGCTAGACTTGCCTGGGCCTTAGTCTTAGGGGGCTTGGCTGCGACGGAAATAATTTCTAGATTATCTTCCAGAAGGGAAAGATCGAAACCTTTGTCGCGAAGAAGGGACTTCAGATCATCTGGAGAAAGAATAAAATCTTGGGTTTCTTCCATTTCAGATGATTCTTTCTTTACAGGACAAAGAAGAATTTTCTGATTGGAACATCTTTTCAGGTGATTAAATCCAGGGAAAATGGTGGAGATGCTTGGAATAACTTTAGAAATTGTCTTTTTTTCTTTTAGAATTCCTACGTAGAATTCAATGCAGGTTGGTTCCTCTGTGAATTCCTGGGCTATCACAGGTTTTGCAATCCAAGTTCTCGTTGCAGATTCCCTTTTAGGCTTCTTTGGTGTATTCGACATTGTTTCCTCGATTAGGGCCTCCTCGGGATTTTTAAGATGCATCCGTGATCGATCCTGAAAATATGCTGCCTTCACTTTTCTTATGTTTGTATTGATAGTTGATAAAAACGTTCTAAAATGTATGTACATTAAGGGAAGTAATAATCAGGGTGGCCACTCAATCTTCAAAAAACAAATCTAAGTCCAAGGTAAAATATATAATGTAAACGATTGCAAAAGTGATTTCAGACTTCGCAGCCCAAAACGCTCTAAAACAGGGGAAATGGGGTGATCTTTCAAGACAATAGGGGAATAATAGGGGAATAAATTCTTTTAGGTAACAGTAATGAAGGTACCAGATTTCTAAGACTACAAGTTGAAATATATTGCATTTTCAACAAAATAGTGGAATTTTCAAACAAAAAAGATCCATTTTCAACCCAAAAATACGAAATTTCAACAAAAGAGTTCAGTTTTCTAACAAAAAATATGACTTTTTAAGGAAATAGTTGAACTTTCAAGAAAAAAGACAAATTTTCAACAAAAGAGTTGAATCTGCAACCAAAAAATTCAATTTTCAACCAACAAAGATGAATTGTCAACTAAATTATCGAATTACCAAAAGACGAATCTTTTAAAAGACAGTTGCATTTTCAAACAAAAACATTACTTTTCTACCAAAAGGTGAATTATCAATCTAAAAATATGAATTTTCTACTCAGAAAGATGAATATTCAACAAAACAGTTGAACTTTCAACCAAAAAAGATTACTTTTTAGCAAAATAGTTTAATTTTCAACACAATAATTAAATTTTTAACCAAATAGTAGAATTTGTAACCAACAGAGGTGAACTATGGACCAGAAATATAATAATATACTTTTCAACTGAAAAAAATTAACTTTCAACCATGAAAGATGAATGTTCAACCAAAAAATGAATTTTCAATCCAAAAGGACGTAATTTATATCTAAAGAGACGAATGTTCAACAAAACAGTTGAATTTCCGACTAAAAAAGATGACTTTCCAACAAAATAGTTGAGTTTCGGACAAAATAACGAAATATTTCACCAAATAGTAGAATTTTTAACCAAAAGAGATGAATTCTGAACCCAGAATACAATAGTAGACTTTTCAAATAAAAATAATTAAATTTCAACCAAATAAGATGACTTTTTAAGAAAATAGTTTAATTTTCAACAAAACTAGAACCGCATACGCGAACGGAACGCGCGTCGAATTGTTTTACATGCAATTTATTTTATTTGAAAATGAAGTTCAATGAAATACCTTGAAATTAATTTTTACTTTAATAACTTTTATTTGTTTTGGAAAGTGTTCAATCGCGATACTGCTTCAAATGTCCGAACATAGAAAGTCCTTCAAATTTGAGTCAAATCGATTACTACTTACCCATTGCTCCATACACTTAAAGTTTTCAATAAGATTAACATGGGAGAACATTTCTGCTTTTAATGTTTAATATCATTCTGCTGTGTAAGTTTGAGGTGGTACACTGGGACAAAAAAGTTTCTATGGACAAATCAATTTTTAACCTAAAATATTCTTTAGATTTGAACATTGTTTTCTAAATGAAAGCTTTTTAACGTTCGAAAATATTTGTGTCTTTGGACTTTTTATGAAAAATTTGGTTAATTTTTATATAATAACAAAGATGATTTTTTTTTAACTTTTCAGAAGTAACATTTTATTGAAGATTTTCAGATTGATCAAAGAAGGTCTTATACCTGTGCTAAAACTATCTAGAAATAATTTCTAGTGGTTGAGAATAATTTAAAAAAAAATTTGTATTACTTTATAAGCAAACTAATTAACTAAAGTTATTTTTCGGGATTCAAAATGTTTAGATCATTGAAGTCCAGATTTTTTGTATAAAATGAGAGAGCAAATAATATTTGTTTGTTTATGAATATTGTTAAAATAATCAACATTCGTTGTCAATTTGAAAAATATCATAAGTGAAGAGTCATCGCAGACATTCTTAGTCAATTTCGTGAACAAAAATTGAGCTTATTCGTTCGAAAGTAGCGTTATTGGAAATACATTCTCTGTTCATTCCGTAAACAAATTGCGCGTATTCCTTAAAAAATAGTCAAACTCGGAATTTGTTTATGAAAATTGTTTACAAAATTAGTAATTATTGGAAATTCACAAAGCATCATATCAAAGAGTCACCGCAAAAACATTTTTCTTAGATTTCGTGAAAAATTGAGCGTATGCATTGAAAAATAGTCAAACTCAGAAATTGTTTATGAAAATTGTTTCAATAATAAACAGTTCTTGTGAATTTGCAAATCGTCATAGCAAAGAGTCATCAGGAAGACATTCTTAGTTGACTCCGTGAAAAAGTTGAGCCTAAACGCTGAAAAACAGCCAAACTTTGAATTTGTTTATAAAAGTTATTTAAATAATTAATAATTCTTTGAATTTGGAATTGGAAAATTGGAAAAAAAATGGAAAATTGGAATTTGTTTATGAAAATTGTTTAAGTAATAAATAGTTCTTGTGAATGTACAAATCTTCATATCAAAGAGTCATCGGAAAGATATTCTTAGTTGATTCCGTAAAAAAGTTGAGAATATTAATTGAAAAATAGCCAAACTTTGAATTTGTTTATAATTTTTTTTTTAAAATGGCCAAATAGCATCTATTTTCAATTAATAGTAATGAAACTTTTATTTCTCCCACATTTTATACAAAAATTCATAATCCCGAAAATAACATTTGTTCGTCAATTTGTTTATAACGTAATAAACCATTTGTTTTAAAGTATTCTCACCCGCTGCAAATTATTTCTGGGTAGTTTTAGCAGATATATAAAACCTTCTTTGATAAAATTTTTTTTTAAAATGGTACTTCTGAAAACTTAAAAAAATGTCAATTTTGTTGTTAAATAAAAAATTAACAAAATTTATTATTATTATATTCTTAGTTGAGTCCCTGAAAAAATCGAGCTTATTCGTCAATTAATAGCCAAACTGTAAATTTGTTTATTGAAATGGTTTTAAAAATGGCCAAATAGCATCTATTTTCAATTAATAGCAATAAAACTTTTATTTCTCTCATATTTTGTACAAAAACTCTGGATTTCAATAAGCAAAACATTCCTATTCCCGAAAATAATTTTTGTTCATGGGAAAAAATCGAATTTTCGACGAAAAAAATGATGAATTTCCAACAAAGTAATAAAATTTTCCACACAGTAGTAGAATTTTAAACCAAAAGACATTAATTCTGAACCAAACAGATAATATTAGACGTTTCAAATAAAAAGAATAAACTTTCAAACCAAAAATAGTTGGAAAGTGGAATTTTCTTGAAAAGAGGGGGAACAAAAGGAATTCTTTTAACCCTCAAATGCTAGAACCTCGAAATTTTTCGTTCCACCTAGAACGGGTCCAGCAGACGCGAGCAAACTTCAAACTGAAATATCTTCGGTTTAAATAGACTCAGCTCAATTTATTTATTTTTAATTGTAGCCCAGAGTCTCGCATAAATTAATATTGTAAAAATATATATGAAAATTAATTGCGTACAATAAATATTTTGCAAAAAATGAGACAAATTTTTGGGAAAAAAACGCTCCACTGAAAAAAACGTCCGGGTCCCTGGGACCCGTTCTAGCACTTGAGAGTTAAAAAAGGGAAAAGAGTGGAAAAGGGGCAAGAATGTAAAGTCTGTGATTTAATAAGCCGCAGTGAAAATTTTACGCAAGGAATCAACTGATGTTATTTCAGAATATAAATTTCGAGGTTCCACAAGAAAAGGGCCCATTTTTGAGCCCCTTTTGTAGACCATAGTTTAGGAGATATTCGCGTTTTTGTGATCCAGGATCTAAAATATAGATGTTCGATTTTCGATATGAAATCATACATCAACCAATCATCATAGTATAAAAGTTACATTCATTTTTGAACAAAACATTAACTTTTATATATTAAATATTGCAAAAGTAAAAACAAATATGAAAAATTCTCGCGTTTGAAAAAAATTCCCGGCTATTAGGTACAATGGACCAAATGCATGGGATAAACCTTTATTTTTGTAATATCTTCGTAATGAATAATAGTTATAATTTTATTATTTCATTAAATAGTTCTTAAAAAATAAAGACTATTTTTTAAATACCAGGGATCACAGCGCAAAAGGATCTCAAAAAAGGGGAAATAGGGTAATGTTCTCACGAAAAAGGGGAAAAGATGAAACATTTATTTTTACATGTCGAAAAGAGCAAACAACCTCTTTATAAGAAATGTTATATTTTTAAATAATTTTAATTGATTTTTCAATGATTTCTACTATTCAAGAATTTATTTTTTTAAATTGGATATACTTAGGTCGTTGGAAATCCATTCACAGTGATATAAAAAAAAAATTAAAAAAATAAAAAAAATAAAATTGAAACAAAATTTGAAAAAATTGAACAAAAAAGAAAATGAGTTAAATACATATTTTAATTTGTTTAACATCGCTCTCATAAATATTTCTTTCCAAGATTTGTAATTTCTTCCTTACTATAATTAATACTTGCAATGTAAATTTAAAACTACACTCTTCAGTAAAGCGAAGTAAAAATGCTAAAATTAATCGAATCGTTTGAGCTGAGGGATAGTAATTTGTGGGTCGACATCCAAAATAAATAAAGTAAAAAAATTTTGAAATCGGTACATTTACTAATTTCAGAAAATTTTCCGCGTAATTCAAATATTGTATTTTCAAATATCGTATATTTAAAGAGAAAATTGGAAGTTTTTTGAGAATAGGGGAAAAAAGGAGAATTTCAAGAAAAAAGGGAAAACTAAGAAAAAAAGGGAAAGACTGTGAACCCTGAAATACACCTATATACAAAAAATTAGTTTTTTCGAAGATATTAGTAAAATAGGGCAAAAATGAACCGAATCTCATGCATTCGGTCCATTGTTTTCCCCTCAGCACTCGACGAAGTGAAGTTAGCTGGTGGTTGAAGTGAAAATACCTAATTTCCTGGTACTCAAAATTCAAGGCTAATTCCCGGGTTTCCCGGTCAGTGGCCACCCGGAACATGAGATTTAAATATTAGTCCCAATATTCAACCGCTTCATCAATCTGAATAAAAATAGTTAATTTCTGGGTTCTTAATATAATAAAAATTGCAGGGTCACCTGATATTTATTTAACGAATAAGAAATTAGATACGCAATAGACGAACGACATCAGCAAAATGATTAAAATGCCATCAATTGTAATAGACTTGACTTAGCTTGAAACACATTTTCTCACAAGGCTCACTATGATAATTCGACAATGAAGAAAATTCAAAATAAATAATAGAAAGTAAAAAAGAGAATAATCAAGAGAGAAGTCTCTTATCTATAAGGAAAAAATTAAGAATATTTATCAATTACTGTCTTCCGCTGTACGTTTCTAACATTAGTACAGTTCCTGTCGCGATAAGGATTCTCTAAATTGCAGTCAACTTAGGCCACGGTCGGATCATTTGTCAGAGTTAGACGCAATTGTGTCTCTACCCTGTGAGATCAAAATTCCCGCCTTCGCGAGTATTCGTGAAACTCAAAACTTTTCTTAAGATGACGTAAATATAAATTGTTTGATGTGATATGTGTACATACGATTCTTAGTCTTTTTCTAGATTATACAACAACATTTCATTATTTTTAAAATAAATTGGATTTATATACTTTTTTAAATACTCCGACTCAATAATAGTGAATTTACTCACACCTGTGTGGATAAAGGATATGAATAACATCATGAAATTATCACCTTGCGACACATAAATTACTGTCGTGTTCTTTCACCGTATCTTACAGGTTTTTATAACAAATAATTATGTGCTAGTTGGTATTTCAGTTTTATGGATAATGTAGAAATTAGAAAGGTTAAGAGTCAAATCGACTTTGATTTTTGAACCGAGCTTTAGGCTTTTCTTCATCCTAATTACAGGATGGCGGGTTTAATAAAAAAAAAAAATCTCGGTCATTTCCGGGTTCGCAAATATTTTTCACGGTTAATTAAATTAAAAAATATGAACTCTTGAAGCTGAAAATCTTTTCACTTTAAGTGGTAAAAACTAAACAGGAAATTAAAGCACTAGAAGTGGAATTCTTGAATTTTAAACTTTTAAAATTGAAGTTTAAAAATTGCTCAACTCTCAAAAAACTCTCAATAATTTAAACATATAAATGGAAGCTATTAACACTTTGCGAATGAAATTTTTTTAATTAAATGCAGTTAAACTACAAAATTATCAATTTTAAACTTTTATAAATTGTAAAGTTAAAAGATTTAGATTCAATTCAAAAAATATGAATCCACGTTATCATTTTCAATACTCTCAATGGAATCAATAAGTTTGTACATTTTCAAAGTTATATAATCTAAACAATTTTAAAATAGACAAATTAAAAATTGAACGATTTACTTTTTTTTAACTGAACATTTTTTAAATTAGAAGTTACATTATTTTTATCTTAAGTAGTATCCAGCAAAATAAAATAATTTGCCTTAAGACCTTCCAGATTCTTTATTTAAAATTTTGGAAATCGTTTGGAATTTTTAAAAATATTCTTTTAAATTTTATTTTTCTAAATAAAACCTCATTTTCAATTATCCTAAGAAACTTAAAAAAACATTTATTCTTCTGAAACCTTTCACAATTCATAAAAATCTAACTTTTTTTCTTTTTGAAATCTGCAAAAATCTATATATTTTCTTAATTACTTGAAATCATTTCAGGTTTTAAATTAATTTTGAATTTTCTCAATACTTTTAAATATCTCTTCAACTTAATCGAACATATTCTAAATTAATAAGTGTTAAATTGTTATTTATAAATCAAAATTCAACAATTTCACTTAAAAATTTTAAAAATAGAACAATTAAAATTGTGACGGACGTTTACATTTGTTTAACTACTAAGGCTTTTGAATCGAAGCAGTGCTATTTTTAACGTTGAAATCGTTAAATTCTTTAATTTTTGACGGATTTAGAATCGTCTTGTAAAATCAATTATTATTTACGCGTCTGTGACTGACCAATGAAAAAAGAGGCCCGAAGACCGGGAAACCTTGGATTGAGTATTGTTTCACGACGTCATGGGAATACGTCGCACGACGTTTTCGAGAAAATATTATAAACTTAAAAGTCATAAATGTACAAATAGAAATATTTCTCAAGTGTAGAATCTTATTTTCTCAGTCATGTTCCATTCTTTTGTCGATTCACGACCTTTCAGTTTCACGAAATAAAATCAAATATCCTAAATGTCAGGTGAGTGGTAGTCTAACCTCAAATTTCGGACAGTTGCTTGTATTTCGTGACACTGAAAGGTCTTCAATCGATAAAAGGATGAAGAAACAGAATTGCGCAAATGCATTCAACACTTGAAAAGATTACTATGCAGACCTTTATAAGTTACCTTCACATTTCGGATATTTTCTCCAAAAAGTCGTATGCAGTTGCAGTACCATGTACTAACCTTCCTGACGGCTGGCATTTCCACCTATCGACGTCATGTCACAAAACTCACTATTCCGCGAAATATTTGAGTCGTGTTTTCATTCTGTATTTTGATTGATTTTTAGTTGGCAAATTGTCGTACGCCAACAAAAACACTAATGCCGACAAAGACTAACGGACCGCGACTTTTTCCACTCGCCAATGAGCGTCGTCGATAAAAATAAACTGCCCACTCGCGGTAAGGGTGGGGCCCCCTCCAGCTTTAAAATAATTGGTCGGGTACGTTTCAAGGACCTTAAAATAAACGGGAGTTTACTGTATTTGTAATAGTACTTAAAATTGACTTTTGTGCTTTCACAGTACGTAGCCGCTTTTGCAGTAAGTGCACTAGCTTCCAACTGGGAAAGATTGGGAAAACCATTTAATCCTCTCCTTGGGGAAACATATGAGCTACAGCGTGAAGACTTCCGGTAATGCCTTTATATTTATACAGATTATCGCCATATGTATAGATGTTTAATAATTTTCCTAACTAAAATTGGGAAATTTCAAAAACAAAATGCCGGATCCAATATGGCGACCAAAAAATACAAAAATTGGTTTGATTTTAATTAAATTTTTTGTGTATGGATTTTTGGGGCCACTTATTTCAAATTCGTTTTTGGAAGTTTCAAGAAAAGAATAATGAGTAGTGTAGAACAAAATTTCGAAATCTGGGGGGTCGCTCAAATCTCCACTAATATGCTTTCAAAAATAGAGAGTAAGGTTTTAAAAAGGCACTTTGCAAAATTCCCAGTGCTGTCGAAAGGGTTTCGCTGTAGCAAGAGTTGCCCATAGTATATGGTTTTTTGAAAAATTAGAAAATATCTGCTAAGAAGCCCGAGTAAAAATGTACGTGGAAATGATGAGAAGTAGAGAAGCGTATAGAAGGCCAAAGAATGCTGTCACATGCAAGTTAAAAGAGAAACCAATTTTTACTTCTAATAATAATATTTTTAGACAGGGGCAGCACTGTACCTGCACTGGCGACAGTGAGTGCTCTTTTCGTTTAATTGCGTTTCCTATTTTGTACACAAAAACCGGATTCGAAGCGAAAACCACGATAAGGTGATCAAATTAGATTCGGCTTGTGGACCGCATTGTACGACAAAATTCTAGATAATAACCAATCCCTACAAAAAATGCCAAATTGAAACGTATTCAAAAGTATTGCTGCACTTTGAATGTGACGTTGTCGAAAATCAAATTTCCAGAGAACATCGATCTCGTGAATGCGATTCAATACTTAGCAATCGCAGATTTTCTGTTTCGCATTGAATCGCATTCAGTAGCATTGACACAAATTCTGTTTCGCATCCAATCGCATTCTGTAGCATTAAAACATATTAGAACTCTCGCATTAATACGTATTAGATCGAGAAATCTCTAACTTCGCATTCAGACGTATTCATGATTTAGACGCTATGCTATGCAAATGTGCGAACTCTCGCATTGAAAACTGTGGGATTTCCCTACCTAAAATACGAGTTTGTCACAAAGCAGATTTCCAGAGAGCATCTTGTGAATGCCAAAAGAAATACTTTTTAATCCGACGTTTTCTGCAGGGATCGTATATTAGGTGACAGCAGCAAACAGTCAACGCCAGCGCATGCAAAATGGTTAACGTGGGCTGGCGAGCCATCAGCTGATAGAGCTAACATGTGATTGGTTGTTATTATATCTAGAATTTGCTCCTAGTACGCAGTCCACGCTTTTGATCCATTTAATAGTTTCATTCGTGACTTTCGCCTCGAATCATGTTTTTATGTGTAAAATAAGAAATGAAGTGAAAACAAAAGAGTATTCTTTGCCGCCAGTGAAGGCACAGTGCTGCTGCCTTATTGTTATTATTATAAATAAATATCACGTAAACCGTAAGTGATAGGTAAAAATCGATGGCAATTTATAATATCGATATCATGTTACAGTGTATATTGTATGCGGTACTGAAAAACCAAAATGACATCCATTTTTAACTATCTCTTACGATTTACGAGATAATTGTTGTTAAAAAAAACGATAATAGAAGGTTCCCCTCAGGTCCCAGCGGAATATTCCTGGAACGTTCCCAAGCTGCGTACATTTTACACGTTCCGGGAACGTTCCGTCCTATTAGGGTACTTTTTAAGCCTAAGACCCTGTAAATAAATCGTTCAAAGACCTAGGCCTATAAATACTCTTTTAGAGATATTTGCAGGCGCTAAAATTGCACTTATGATGGAGTGCGATAAAAAAATTATTATGAGAAGTTTTACTTTTTCTTTCAATAAGATGAAGCAGAAATATGCCGATACATATGAATGTAGGGAATTCTATTCTTTTTTCTCATCTGCATTTTCTTCTACTTGCACATGTGTTTTGCAAATCATCAGCAGTCACTGTGTATAATTCACTGGTTATTCCATGGAAGGAGCTCCGACTCTATCGACCCCTTCAACCAAATTAGAAAATTATAATAATTTGGTAATTTATTATTGCTGTCATTGCATATTTTTGTTTTTATTTTACCTTCACATTTTTAATTTTCTTTTTCTTCAGCTTCATTCATCCTCATCCATTAGAATGATTTCATCGATTACACAATCGGCGATCTCTCCAGCTTCTGTGGTCAATATTAGAACGGATTTATTGATCTTATTACTTGGCACCAACATACGCCGGTATGCTAAAAGAAAAAAAACTTTATAATATTCAGTTTCTTAAAACAAGTACTATTTTTTTCTGTTTCGCTGCGTTAAAAAAAAAAGAGAATGAAAATCGAAACTGTTTCAGTTATACATTCAGTGGGAATCGAACCTTTCCAGCAAACTCTAAATTGAACACAGGCATGATATTCCCCCTGAGTGCATAACTGACACAGTTTCAATTTCTTCAAAGATGCTAAAAATAGCATGAAGTATAAAGATTTCAAAATAGTTCAAATATTTTTTTATACATAGACTTAAATTATTTTAAAAAATACAATAAATAGCTTTGAAAAGAAATTTGTTATTAACAACAAAAATTGCCGCGAACTTACCTCTCAAATTTGTATAACCCTCTTTGATGGCATCCACTGCGAACACTCATCAGTATTGAACTTCACCACATCTTTGTACACCTCTTTCACTATGGGTTAATTGTGGCGAAAAAGTTCTCTTTCGTGCGCATCAATCATAACAGACAATATGTGGGCGTCCGCATGAAAAGAGGGCCCTTATAGCCGGCTCTAGGTTAGGAGATATTCGCGTTTGCCTAACTTGAGGTTAAAATACTGGGACCTAGAGTGAATTAATTGGGAATATACTTATATCCGGGTAGTAACTTCATGTTTGAAGAAAAAATATAACATGTGTGCTTGTGGCACTCGCCAAGTTTAGATGTGTTTTTTTATGACAAATGCATAATTTCAGACAATTTCGACGCCTATGAAGGGGGGAGGGGGGGTTAAAGCTCTAATTTTTACTCCCTAGGGAGTAACAAGTACATTTTACTCCTTAGGGGCTGAAGAGTACTTTTTACTCCCGAGGGACTGAAAAGTGACGTCAGAGGTAAAAAATGAAAATTATACATCTATGAGCTCGCATTTTACTATTATCAGCCCACCCACCGTAAAGACTGTGAGGAAATTTTGGTTGGTGATAATAGAATGTTGTGGTTATTTATGGAAACTTACCATATATAACTGATCAAATTACCGTAAATTACAGAAAATTTTCTTGAATTTCCAGAAGTTTATGGAAAGTTTTCACAATTAATTGTGGGTAATTTATGGTAAGTTACCATATTTACTTGCAAAATGACCATAAATGGCCAAAAAATTTCATAAATTTCCGAAAATGTATGAAATTAAAAAAAAATGAATGATGGATAATTTATGGTAATTTACGATATTTACCGATAAAATTACACAAAATGACGAAAAGATTTCATAAATTTACAGAAATTTTTAAAACTGAATATTGGGCAATTTAGGGTAATGACCAAAATTTCTCATAAATTTCCCGAAATTTATGGAAATTTGAAAAAAATGAATATTGGTTAATTTACGGTAATTTTCCACATTCATCGGTAAAATTACCGTAAATGACCGGAAATTTGCATACATTTCTGGAAATGTTTAAAAATGAATATTGGGTCATTTATGGTAAGTTACCATATTGACCTGTGAAATTACCATGAATAACCGAAAATTTATAGACATTTTTAAATTGAATTTTGGGAAATTTATGGTAAGTTACCATAAAGCATCGTAAAAGATACCGTAAATTACCAAAAATTCCCTGCAAGTTTTTTATTGAATTTTTGATAATTTGGAATAAGTTAACAAACATAAATTTCATGCCTCTTTATTCAAAATTTAATATGGACAAAAATCATGATTGTATTTCGAGAAATGTCTGAAATCATCCATTGGTTATAAAAAATATCGTATGCGCCAAAGGGGAGAGACACTTTTTCTACCCCTAGGTGCATAATATACTATTCTGGACAAACGGTGACTCGTTTTTCAACTTAAAGGGTTCATTTTGGGCCTAAAATGCCGAGAATTTATCTGGCTATATGCCCCTATACGTAAATCCATACCGGCCAGAAGGGCCCTTTTCATGCGGACGCCCACATATAATGAATTTGATAT
Organism: Andricus grossulariae; assembly: GCA_011634705.1. Lineage (NCBI taxonomy): Eukaryota > Metazoa > Arthropoda > Insecta > Hymenoptera > Cynipidae > Andricus > Andricus grossulariae. The sequence goes on from JAABKJ010003983.1 coordinate 21,201, forward strand.
ACTCTTCTTTCAACGTCATGTTTCACGTTTGTATTGATCATAAAAAAAAAAACTAAATTCATATTCACGTGTTTGCGTAGGCTTAGAGCCTCGCATTTTGTGTCACTTTAGCATATTTTCGACGTCCTTTCCAAATTTTGTCGCATTTTAGACATTCCGAATAAATACAACATATACAAAATTAATATTTATTTTATTTAAACTGATAGACCAGTCAAATTAGAGGAAAAATGTCGAAATACTGGAACTCGAAAATAAGAGACATTTTTTTTTGGCTTCAAATGTTCAAACAGATATATTATTGAAGCTCAGAATACGTCGAGCTCAGAACCCACATTCGCGTTGATTATTCTCTTTGGGTACGATCAATAGTTTATGAGATATGAATTTGTTAAGTAAAGGTGCGCATTCACCGAGTAAGCGATGAATGTAATGAATTTTCATGGTTATATAAAAAATTATATCTACTTTGTCTTTATAAATTCATAAAGTGGAAGGTTTGCGGAGTATGACATTTTTTTTTGTATTTAAAATCCAAAATTGGCAAGGTAGGGGTGAGTCAAATTTTTAAATAATATTTCAACAAGTTACACTTATAGTTCGTTTTTATTCGGTGAATCTGCTAAGAAATAATGCTTCTTCAAGAGGATATTGATTTTATTACAAATTTTCTATCTGCAATAGTTTCGTTGTTGAGAAAGGATTGTTTAAATAATTTTCAAACAATATTTCATAATATTGCCAAATAATGATAGAAGTTGTCAAAAGATACGAAAAATTATCTTTAGCTCATGAATAGTGAAAGTTCCATTAGTTTTTTAGCTACTGATTGTTTAAAATTCAAATTAAATGTTTATATCTTAACAAAGTACCATTAGTGTTATTTATTATTATTGAATTTGTTTAAATGTTAATTTCTTCGGATGTAAAGTCTGATATATTAGTTGCAAAGTGAGGCCAAGGAAAATAAAATATCTTTATATTGGTTGCCGAGTTACGTGCACGACAGAATGTCAAAGCAAGGAGGGAGTCGTTGCTGTTGCCCGCTGCGAGGCGCAAGCTGCTAGCTTGATATAGGTACTCTCTTCGAAAAACGTTTCGGTTAAACAAAGTAAACAAACTCATAAACCAATCCAGATTTTTTATAGTATTTGGTCCCGTTTTGTAAATGATATTTCAGCCTTTAATTTCGTACATGTCAATTAACGTATTTTTATTTTCAATTATAATATATTTTTACAACGAAACTATTTGAGATAGAAAATTGGTGAAAAAATAATCGAATATTCTTTTTGGCCCGCGGTTATTCTCTATTTTTAAAAGATATTGCGGACAGGTGTAAGTATGGAAAAAATTATTTCTTGCTAAAAATAAGAAATTAAATTTTGTAACCCGTCAAACACTTTTTTTTTAAGAAGCAGATTCACCGAATGAGAACTCCCTAAAAGTGTAACTTTTGATAATATTATTGTTTAAACAAAAAAGACACTCACCCGCACCCTGATAATTTTGTTTTTTTTTAAATGTTTTTTTTCTAATGTTGTAATGTTTCATACTCAGCAGACCTTTCACTTTATGGTTTGTAACTTATAGTTAATTGTTAATAACAAGAGTACCCCTACTTTCATTTGATCGATTGTTTTTGAGTATTAACAGTGTGTACGTCTATCTAAACGTTTTAACCAAAACGTTGTTGCTAATTTCACTGGACTATGAAGCATTGCCTTTATTCATCAATTGTGAATTTAGTGTTAAATTGTTTTCTTATACACTTCATACCTGTGTATAATATTTGGAAATTTTCAATGTTAAAAATGAAATTGTTACTTATTTTTATTATCATAGATATTTTGATAAATATTATAATAAACAATCAAAATAATTTGTTTTCATTATTTTATATACCCGGTTAGAAGGAATTCATATAAAAATAGATTTCAATAATTTTAAATATTGCCAAATTCACAACGTTTTGTATCCACATGAATTTCGTTTTCTGCCGTTAATATTTTAATTCATATGAACATTAAATATTTGCGTCTTAATTCAATCCTGTTTAATCCTTTTATGATTTCTGTTGATAAATTAATACGTTTTAATTCTATTGAAGACGGTAAAAACTGAAAACAAGTCAATCCTGTTAAATTCCGTAAGATATGAGAACGAGTGTTGAAGTCAACTTAATTCCTTCCATGTATAATTGTCAACATTTTAATCCAGAAAAATTCTTTTTGACTCAAAGTGAACTGAAAGCAATCCTCAATAATTCCTCCTACGGCCAAATTCACAACACTTTGAAACCAAACGAATGTCGATTTTTGCCATAAATATTTGAAATCATTTTAATCCATGTCAGTACACACCTTCTTACCGGGTACATTCTTATTATAAAAAAATAGTCCCCAGAGGATATACTTACTTTACTGCTACTACTATATATACATAAAATTATAATTTTCAATATTTTTTTATCATTTGGCCATCAAGTCCAAGATTTCCAATTGCATTTTTCCCTCTCCTAAAAAGTGTAGACCCCTGAAAATAATTTCAGGTTCAGATCAATAAAAATAAAGAACTCTCATCTTCATTTACTAAATTTCGATTTAAAATAAATAATTGACATGATGCTTTTCATGTAAAAATTACTCATTTACATGTGCAATAATGTGAAAGAGCGACATCTTCCAACTGAATCTTTTCTCTCTCAGAATACTGTGTGAACAAGTATCGCATCATCCACCCGTTTCTGCGTTTTATGCTGATAGCGAAGATTTCGTCTTTCACGGAAGCATACATCCGAAGCTTAAATTTTGGGGAAAATCCATAGAAGTACATCCTAAAGGTGTTCTAACAGTCGAGTTACCGAAGTAAGTACTGGATTGTATACGTGCACCTTCAAACGCTCCCTCTCTACTGAAAAAAATCCTTGTGTTTTTCTCGCCCGAAAATAACAAAATGATTTTTTCAACTATTTTTTCAATAGGAATATATAAACTATTTTTTTTTTAAATTGATGATTAATCAAATTGATCATTATTTTGTGTAAAATAGGTGGAATGAAGCGTACACTTGGCAGAATGTGAACTGCATTCTTCATAATGTTTTGGTTGGACAAATATGGATGGAACAGTTAGGTGCCTTAGAAATAAAGCAAACTGGTGAAGCTATGCTAACAGCTACTTTATCCTTCAAAAGCGCTGGCTGGAATGGTAAAGATCTTCATCGAGTTGAGGGTTTCATTACAGACCAAAAGTAAGCTATTCTGTCATACTTAACGTATGCTCCTAACATTGTCGCAAGTTGAATGTATAAACATTAAACATTTACTGTCATTTGCCTGCACTGTAACAAATTTCTGCTGGAACTTTCCATTAAATGTATTGGAAGCTTATTTCCGAGGCATAATGTAACGTTCCAATACATGATATTGTAGTTTTCAAATGCTGGTATTGTTATATTCTCTACAAGTCGAGTATGTTACCACTAGACTAGCAAGGCACAATTCTCATATTACTTACCCCTTCGAGTACACACATAATTTTTTAACACTTAAACTCTGGGACAATCGGACCCTATTCACTTTTTGATCTTCTATAACTTCACAACTACTGAACCTTTTTACTTACCAAAATTTAGAGGTATACTCAGACCCGTAACTAGGGTGGTGCGGTCGGTTACCCCGCACCAGACGCCGGTCGCGAGGGGGCGGAAACGGGAACAAATTAACTAAATATTTTTTAAATTAAGATCGAAAAGAAAACTATTTTATCATGAATAATTTTATGCAAAATAAGCATGAAAAAGATTCACAATTAAAAAAACAGAATTCCAAACTAT